>MIQA02011200.1:0-10465 GCA_001887855.2 Sclerospora graminicola | reverse complement strand
AATTCGGATACCCACTGGCCCGGACGACCAACTATCGGAGGGGGTACTCCGTTGATCCTGATCGCCATCAGAATCAGATGAATCACCATTATGGTGACTGATCTGATCCTCCCGGTCGTCTGACCGGTCGTCATGTGCGATAGGATCTATATCTCACCTTGTGTACCCGTTGATCGGGGGTGGTTACGCTCACTCAGGTGGACTCGGTGACGAAAACGATGATCTTGATCAGGTCGGAGGGGATGACCTTCTCGAGACGGGGGTGTCCTCGGGTGGAAATCTTCACCGGAGAACGGGTTGGGGTCTATACTTAATCAGTATCTAGGCAGTGATCGGGAAACTTCGTCCGATCAGGCCAGCCAATAAGAGTGAGAGACAACAAGAAACCAAGAAAACGCGATCACACCACGATCTTCCACAGTAATCCACAAAGGTTATCTCCACAAAACCTTTCCAATATTAAAAACGTGTTCCAAACACGTTCGCGTGGGGGTGAGGTTTGATAACCTAAACAAAACCCGTCGGGGGCCTTCCGGTAAGCCAAAATGCGTCAAAGCGCGTCTTAACGGAGAATTTAAGTTGAGCAAGAGGGGACTAGTTAACCCTGTGCTCCCAATCACCGCGACACGTGGCGGAGGGACTCTTTGCTTAGAGGGTAAATCAAAACCTGTTATTATATATGCAATGTCCTATACCGAGTGTACCATACACCAACTCATGTGCCTGCCTCATACTTCGATCCTGTTTGCTTCGTCGCACGGTTGCGTAGTACCACCTTACCCATCTTTGTTGCACCTTCAAACTGATCCGTACCACTTCTGACCCGATTATGGTCAAACTCTATGGCGATCTTCAACCATCCTGATCTCTCGATAAACAGCCTGGAAACCGCTCGAGATCTGCCTCTCGGACACTGTTCGCCTCATATCCAACCCGGCTTAACTGAAAACTCCATCTACCTTCACACCTGGAAGCCGGTTTGGGGCCGATCGGCTCCGATCATGATCAGCACAGCGATCGGCCGAGCGATCGGGCAGTGATCAGGGCGATCAGCCCCAGATCACTTCGAAACACCTCCGGGTTACCATCACATCGACTTTGCCTGCTCACTCGACCATGTTCTTGACCTTCATCACCTGTCGGGGTACCAAGATCGCACCGACTCAGCATTTCTCGTGAAGTCGGGCCTGATCGGACTTTCTTACATCAATTCTGGATAGATCCATCGACTCTCATCACTTGCCTTAACTTGGTAATACTCGCACGGCTCGCCACTCCACATAACCCGTTCTATTCTGTACCTGGTCATCGTATTCTAGGGCAGAGTTAGGTGGCTCGGCCGATCGGGCCAGAACTTCATATCACATCCAACTTCAACATCTGTACTGTTCATAACTCATCCTGATAACTATTCCTGATATGTCACTTCGCCATTGCTGCTGTGTCTCCAGTTTGTCTAAGTCGATCTCGTCATATACGCCCACGTGAACTCCACTTAATACGCGATATCCCGATCGGAATCATGACCTTCGCCGTTCCATTAGTATCCGGGACCGGGCGTAGTAACGGTACTTGGCTTATCCCTTCACAGTACGAAAGCCCGTTGTCCACCACCTTATCGTCGTATACGCGATCAGCCTGTCCCACCCATCAACTGTATCATCTTGATGGGTGTTCCCATCGTCACCAATCAACGGTCATGTGTGGTCCACCTTGTTTTCAACATTTTTCTGATCGCTTTACCACATCACGAATGTGCCACCTTCCTCAGACGTACCCGATCTGGTACGATCATCGACACTGCTCTCCGCCTTTTCAACCGAGTCTACACGGACCGGAACAATCTGTCATAATCCGTGTCTTCCCTCCAAGCCGACCTTCGATTCAGCCAAGATAACTGCACGATCCTGGAGAAGCGCTGCTCACTCCTTCGTATGATGCTGGATCATGTCGGACCTTGATTTTCGGACATGAGAAATGATCGGCAGGAAGCTCGAAACGAAATGACCCGCCTTCGGGTTGTAATAAGTCATCTCAAAGACAAACTTCATCAAGTTGCCACGCAGTCTGATTCTTCCAAGGCAACGGAGCTAAAAACCGAGTAGATACCCTGACCGCCCAGATGGATGGGTTGGAACACATCAAGGTGGACTAATTCATGCCGTTGACCTAGCAACCGCCGGGCAGATGGGGTCCGAGATTCGCTTTCAGAACCTGATGACCTTCGCAATCAAAGATGCAAGCTTAACGCAGGAACGTGACCGCCTTCGTATGCTTGAGGATGTTGTCGAACCTCTTTGAACCACTAACCAGGAGTTAGTCCTCTATTCTAAACTTCAACGTAGGTATCCAACCGTTTTCCGTATTGTTATTCCGTTACTTATGGTTCGCACCGGCTGTGTTTGTTTTGTTATAGTCCGGCAACTAGCGCAGCTGAAAGATCTGTCTGCTGAATAGTCACAGGAATCCCAAGAGCTGTTGTATCTCCACGGAAAGTACCACCAAGTTTCCCATGAGCTAGTCGATCCTCGAAACGAACGGGATCAGCTACGAGAGTCTCACTCTCAGACCCACTGTAACAGGCTACCTGTTACAAGCTTACACTGTAAATTGCAAGTGCGGAAGCGTGCAATTAGGATAGGAAAAAATGAAGTCTGCAAGACGGTAAGTTTATTAGTGAATATATTATGAGTGGTTTAGAGTTTATGACTATAATTAAATCTAAACTAATCATACAAACATGTAATATAAAACAAATCTAACAATACCCTTATTATTAGATCCCCTCTTGGATTCGGTATTTATATCCGAATCGGATTTCCTTGTGGATTATTATAATTTATAATCCAATATTCACATTTCAGGCAATAAGTCTGAAATTGAGCAGTGATATTTACACTGAAATATCACTTATGTAATGGCACCCCCTTACATCACACACACCTTAAGGTGGTTGGCCAATTATAAAGTTTAAGATTGACCAATCGATTGGTGGCTCTTGTTGGTCAAAACAATCAATTGTTTAAAACCAAAATCAACGATCAAGAAGAATCATGATCGAGACACGCAGCAGCGCTCTTAACTGATACCACGAAGGAAGCCTCCGCCTCAGTCCAATGCTGAGGTGCCCAACTCAAGCTGTGACGCTGCTAACGCACATGAGACAAGGGAAGACCGAGGGACCCGTTGTCTCTAGTCACAGACGCTGCATAAGCAGCTTAAAAAAAGCCGTGAAGATGTCTAAACCAAATCTAGCACGTTGACACCTGCCGATTGGCGGGTGGTAAAGAAGGTTTCGTCAATGTTCGGAGACAGCTCCCGACTCCGACACCAAGGACGAGGATGTCAATGTCCCCCACAAGACATCTAGCGAGTGTAAACCCGCTAGAAATTTGTCGCCGAACGATGACACCGGCATAGATTCCAACGCTGTCGATTATGACAGCGATATGATGTCGGACAGTGGGGGTCATCGCAAACGCGACTGCTAGTATACGTTGTTTGACATCAACGTATTGGATAACTGTGAAGACGTCCGTGAACGCAACTCCGATAGAAGTACAGACGACAGACGTCTGTACTTTGTCGACCTTTTCTTCTGGGTTCGTTATTACACGAACCTAAACGGGTCGCGGAAGAACAGGGACGATAAGGACGCCCTGACCTTGAGTTGGAATGCCTTTGTTGAAAATTACAACAAAGGACCCGACGATTATGTGAAAAGAGTTCACATAATGCGCGATCGCTTATTAGAGCACTCGTGTACCGGTAAAATAGAGTTTATCCATTACATTCTCCATCAAGAAGGGATTCCTTGCGGTGTCTATTCTCATCTCAGTTGCCCTTGTTGTCTATGGGATGCTCCTCGTTTAACCGAGAAGGGGTTGCGGGGGTACTGTAGTTACTCAGACCCTCCAAGGTCAAGGGCCTAATCGAGGCCCTTAATGCATCAAAACCTACTGTTGATGCTTGCTCGAGTTTTGAGGTTGAGGAGAAATTCTCTCCTCAAACTCCTTCAGGAGGTCAGAGGCGTCAGCCCTCAGAACCTTGATCGGCTCCCACGAGTCAAACGCTTAGGAGTAACCCAACCAGCGTACCAAGTACTCGGTACGCTGCCCCTTCCTATAGGGAACCGAGCGCTTCGCAATCAAGCGCTCGAGAATATAACGCTTATTCTCCTGATTATCAACTAGGGGCGGTGGATTGATAGTTCCCTCGCCGTCGTTGTTGCGGATCATGGATCACGGCTCCACAAGCTCTAGAGGGCTTTCTCTGGGCTGAGCGGCGATATGTTTCACTCCGTAAAGACATATCGTTCCCTTCGTGAAGAGATTCATGACATTTTGGACACTCACGTTGCCCTTCAGCAGAAGAATGATCTTCTGCTGGTCGAGCTTGGCCGTCAAAAGTCGGAGATTGAGACTCTCCGGACTTCCCACATTCAGTTGGAAACCGATTATAAGTTTTTTTGGGAGACTTAAAGAAGCACGACATACGCCGTGGGGATGCGTCTCGTCATAGGACGGAGACAAAAGATAAGGCTTGATCCTCCCTACGTAGAACGTAGGGTGGAGGCGCATCACCGCGGGAATGTCTATTGTATAGGCATTTCATTTTACACTTTGGAATGTAATGAATTTAGGGAGCAACATCCATGTAGGGAAGTTGCTGATTGCATGTGAAGGCAAATTAGCTGTGACAATAAAACTAATGCGCCTTCCTGAAAGGAATTTGTGTTTTTCCTTCCGTTTTTGTCTGCGTTTTGTTTCTGCTTGTCAAAAAGCAGAAGCAAGTGCATCTTTCACATAGCGTATTACAGCTTGACGCTGTAATACGAAATCATCTGCTGCTTTATTAGCAGGAGATATACTGCCTCTGTTGTCTGCAGCCATTGCTGCAGCCTCGTATTCTTCATATGCAGCTTCAGTGTCCACAGGAGCTGGCTGAGTTTCTACTGGAGTAGCAGTAGAAGACTCGCCAAAATCTTCGCAGGTTGCGGTTGCAATTTTCGCATCGATTCGCTCTATATTTGAGCGGGTCCCTCCCCCACATAAATTTAGCGTACCGCCAAGTAAAGCTGGGGCTCGTGGATGCATCATGGCATTCACGTAGAACGGTGTATGCTTTGTGGATGCATGCACTGAGTTGTCTATCGCAAACTCAGTGAGTGGCGAGAAGTCACGCCACTATTGGAAGAAATGCGCGTATGAACGCATCATGTCTCCGAGAACGCGGTTAACGTGTTCCGTTTGCCCATCCGTTTCCGGATGATCCGCGGTTGATATCTTCAACTGCGTTCCAAGCAAAGAAAAAAATTCTTGCGAGAAACGTCCTGTGAATCTCGGATCTCGATCCGAGACAATGTTTTCCGGCATTCTGTGCAAACGAAATACCGTGTCAACGAATATCCGCGCTGTTTGCGCGGCAGTGACATTCGCGGACACTGCAGCAAGACGAACCAGTTTGCTGAAACGGCACTATGCCAGTTTTCCGACTGTTGTCGTGTGGAAGACCGAAGATGAAGTCCATTGAAATGGACTTACAACACTCTGTTGGAGCCGGCAGAGAATGAAGAGGATCTTGCGCAGAACGCGCAGGCTTTACGCGTCTCGCTAGCGCGGACGTACTTTCGAACCCATTTGTACTGTTTCATACAGTATAAAATCGCGTGCGAGAGAAGTATATGTCTTCTCACGACCTTGATGCCCCCAGATCGGTGCCTCATGATACTCAAACAGTATCTGTTGTTTGAGGTCATCGTCGTTAGGAACGACGATGCGACTAACATCTTCTTGGTCTTTGCTGAAAAGCGGCAGACCATCTTGCACGTGGTAATGATGCACGCAAGCGCGAAGGGACTCCAGTAGTTCATCGTGCTTCTGATCTGATTGATCGCTTTAGTAATCAATCAACAGACGCGTTTCCTCGTCGGTTTTGTACGCTTGCCGTATCTGTCGTACAAGGGACGGCGACAGAGCAGTGCAACGAATTGCCTTTGCACTGATTGCTTCGGTTACGGACGGTTTCGGCTCATAATCGGGTCATAGTGATAGCGCATCCGCTATCACGTTCAACTTTCCGGGTTTACACTCAACCGTAAATTTGTATTCTGCAAAAAATGACAGCCATCGTGCCATGCGTTGGGAAATGTGTGGAAATTCACAGCCGTGCGTAACGACACATGGCCCGTGTAAACCACAGTCTATCTCCAAGGAGATAGATCCGAAACTTGGCCAGTGCATACTTCATGGCAAGGGGCCATTTTTCAAGTTGCGCTCGGCTGGGTGAAACTATCGCGATTGATAGAAGATTACGCGCTCACGATCATGGTGATCGCGCTGCATCAAGGAACAGCCGACTGCGAATTCAATCGCGTCGCAAACTACGTGAAACGGTTGCTCGTTGTCGGTTATAGCCAAGACAGGCGCCTCAGTGAAGCTTCGCTTGACTGCATCAAAAGCGTCTTGGCGTTGGGTCACTCGACATCTTTCTTAAGTAATTGAAAAAGAGGTCGTATTAGACCAGCATAATTGCACGAGTACTTGTGCAAATATGTTGCCAACCTAAGGAACGTTCGAAGCTCCTTTGTTTGGCATGGGCCATTCAACAATCACCCTGATCTTCTCTGGATCAAGACGCACCCCGTTATTGCCCACGAAATAACCAAGAACGGGTATCTCAGGTGCACCGAAGGTGCACTTCTTCGGATTGGGATAGAGCTTATGTTTACGCATAAGCTCTAACACGTTCTTCATGAACATCTACATCGCTTTTATTGTGTCATCCTTGCAGTGGATGAACACATCGTCGAAATAGCACGGTGCGAATTCACGCACCGGGCGTAATAGATGCGTAGCGCATCTATTGAATGTTGCAAGGGCATTTCGAAGTCTCTGTGGCATTACAAGCCACTCCCAAAGCATACTGCTTGGAGTGCTTACTGCCGTGATAGGGATATCCTTCTTACGCATTAGGGTTTGGTAAAATACATCCCTCAAATCGAGAGCACTGAAGAATGTGCTCCCGTTCATGCCATCTATGATGACATCTTTCCGCAGTATTGGCGTTTGCGCCGGTACCGTGGCTGCGCTCAGCTTGTTATAAGCGGGAGTGAATCTCCACCCACCAGTGGATTTCTTCTCACAAAAGATTGGACTGGAGTGCGGTGAAGTAGACTCCCGCCTGTCCCGTCTTACGACGAGTTTAGAGAACTCGTCGATCGCCTTCACCTGGTCGCGCGGTAATGGTCATTGCCGCGTAACGCAGTAATTCGTGCCTGGCACGAGGTCGATCTCATGTTGAATTCCCTTGTCCTTAGGGAGCTCACATGATACTTCTTCTGGGAATACGTCAACATATTCCCAAAGTACCTCATAGTAAGGGGGGGGGGTCGCCTTAAGCGACTCCCAGCTCTGCGCTGAACTTTGGTTTGTTCATTGGGAACGGTCTCGTTTCTAATGTCGTGCGCTTGCATCCGTGAACTAATATCCACAACATCATCTGTTGCGACGATGACGCAGATCTTTTCGATCTGATCATCGTGCAAGTTCTTCGTACATTTCTTCCAGTTTAAAGCTGGAAGAGCCATCGCCTCCAAACCTAGTTTCGGAGATTGTCGAGTGTGAGAAACAGTCTTTGTCTGCATCTAGACGTTTATCGCCTTGACGGACTCATCATCAAGATCAGACGCGTTCGTCTGATCTTTTGCCTGTCTGTCTACACGGTGATCGTTATCACCCATGCGCAAGGTTTCTTCGACATGGTGGCCACTGCCAACCATGTTCTTGTTCCTCACGACTGTTCTCAGTCGTGAGTGCTACAACACGGTAATTATTTTCACCCGTCTTGACACCTTCGTTCTCACGGTAGGTACTTCCCATCGTGGATAAGTCTTCTCCACGACGACCGTCGTCGGTCGTCGAGATTTCAACACGGGAGCCTTTGTTACCCGTGTTGCTCACATCTTTAACACGCAACGACGCTTCTGTGCGTGTGAAAGCTCTTATCAGCGGATGTTCCTTGCGCTGATAATGTGAGATCAGACCTGGTGGTGTCATCGCTATCCACCAGATTGTCTGACGCTGCGGTTGTATCGTTTGATACAGCTGGGTCACTCACATAGTGATCGGTCCTTGTGGGTCCGCCGCAGTCGATCGACAGGTTAACACAGCCGATCGTTGGTTTATGCTTGGACATCCAAGGGATGCCCAAGATCACATCGAACGACAGTTCGTCCAGCTCGAAGCGTGTACGAACCACACGCTTAGGTAAAGTCACGGTGCAACCGTGACTATACCTAAGCGTAAAATAAATTCGTACTAAGAGTTGCACCCCAAAAACTCATTTGACCCCAAGGTAAAACATAACCCATAAATGCAGTTGCCATCATGAAAATAAAAATAATAACACCCGAACAAGGGTTCAGCATAATCCATTTGAAATATGTATAATTTTTTATTATCATAAAATTTGAAAAGTTTGTTTGCTAGGTGTTATGGTTTAACTAAAATTCAAGCTGGTGAAATGGTTGAATTTAATAATGGAAATATTAAAGGAATGACCTTAAATTTACCTTTTCCGATATTTTTTTCACATGCTTACTCATTATGAAAGCATCTTAGAAGAAAATTATCAATCTCCTTCCATTGAATCCTTTATCTTACCGGACTGACAATACACTTCGTGGAGTGTAACCGCCACGAAATCCAACGACGTTAGATTATCAGTTCTAATGAAAATGCTTGACGCACCTGTGTCGAACAAAGCACGAATGGGGACATCGTTTCTATCCGGCTTAACCTTCAAGGTGATGAGAGGCTTCCCTTCACCCTGTACGTTTTGACAGGACATAGTCCCGTCTGAGGCTATTATCCTCACATGCCCGATGTCGAGAAACTTCTTACTCTACAGCTGCCTCGGGGTCGAGACTCTACAGCTGCCTCGGGGTCGAGGCAACTGCAACCGATAGGTCTATTGGCTCGGACCTCCTCCACCCATGCTCTGGCCCGGGTGTTGACATCAACAGGGACATCCCTCTGTTGATACAAAAAACGTCAACAACCAGGAGGGGCGGGGTGCCTTACTGGAAGGGTTATCTCTTCGCTGTAATCGATGCGCGAAGATGAGCCATTATGCCCACGAGTGTATGGCGCCGCGGCCTGCGCCACGCAGTCAGCGGACTGCTGCTTGACTGGACCGTCGTTCAGTCCCTTCATGAAGTCTGTGACCTGCATAGCAGGGGGAATCGGCTCATATACAATATTTGAGAGCCAATATTGTATCTTCTGAGCGTAAACTTGAAGATTAAGCTTACCTTGCCGAAGTTCCATGAATTATTGCCGGTAATTTAATTCAGCTCCATTTCTGGAGCTTCGATGTTGAGCTTTAGCTCAAGTTTAAATTCCTGATAGGCCAGGAACGCACATTCATCATTGGATCTGCAACTCATCGCCAATGCCCTGGCACGACCGCCCAGGCATGTAGTTGCAAAATAAGCTTGTTCACGAGGGTCAACAATCTTTTGCGTAAAGATGGCATCTTCCACCTGTGCGAACCATCTTCGAAGGGCTTCACTCAGTAAAGGGTAAAGGGCGGTATCCGCGCCTTTACGACCTCCACGCTTGCTATAGGCGTTGTATAACAGGCTAGCTGTTACAGGCTTACACTGTTAAATTGCAAGTGAGGAAGCGTGTAATTAGTTAGAGCCAAATGTAATTTGGTTCTCTATAGTTTAAGTAAGGTTAAACTAGGTCTGGACAATTTAATTAATTAAATAGTCCTAGTTATATATTTTAATATACAACTATGACACGTGTCTAGAAGAAGGTAAGTTTAAGAGTGAATATATTTATGAGTGGTGAAGAGCTAGCTAGTATAATTAGATCTAGACTAATCATAGTAAAATGTAATGTAAAACTGATCTAATAATACTCTTATTATTAGATCTCTTGTTAGATTCGATAATTAGATCAGAATCTGTTTCTCAGGGTGGATTATAATAACTTATATTCCAATATTCGCATTTCAGACAGTAAGTCTGAAATTGGATATTTCAACTTAAATATCACTTATGTAATGGCTCCCCATTACATCACCCCCCACTCAAAGTGATTGGCCAATAATATGATGTAATATTGGCCAATCAAATTGTGGTACTTATCGGTCATAACATTATTTTTTTTGTTATAACCAAACGACCATAAGAATCTAATGGTCGAGAAACGCGGCGGCGCTCTTGAGGGCGCTACCGATACTGCTAACGCAGCCTCCACCTCTGCATCACGTGCAGAGGTGCCAACATCGCATGTCGACGCTACTAATGTAGCGTCGAAGAATAAGCCGAGAGACCAATTGTCTCTCGCAGTAGATGCTGCAGAAGCAGTGTCTAAAAGAGGACGAGAAGATGTCGCTCGTGCGACATCTTTTGTGCTTTCACCTGCCGACGGGCGGGTGGCGAATTAATGTT
>MIQA02011186.1:0-11375 GCA_001887855.2 Sclerospora graminicola | reverse complement strand
CATCGCATCCTTCCATCTTCAGCAGCATTGGGGGCGATATGCCTTCCCCCAATGCACCCGACACTTCATCATCAACAAATTTGACAGGTTTAGGTCTTTCGCCCACTAGGGACTCGCGGTGATATCCAGGGTCACCAAGAGATCCGAGCACGCGCACCATTGTGGTGTAGTCGCTCTCAGAAATTCTTTCTGGGTGGCGAACACTCAGGGGGGGCAGATGACCGATTGTCGGAGGGGGTACTCCGTCCATCCGAGTCATGATCCGATCCGGCATCTCACCGGCTGGATCGGTCACTTCCATCACCTTGGTCGTGACGACTTGGATGATCCATGTTCGAAAAGCTCACCTTGTGTACCCGTCAGCACTGGCGGTTGCGCTTTCTTGATGGACCCTAGGGCGAAAAGTGAAAAGTCCGTCGAATAGGGAAACGAGGGATAGGACTAGGGGTAGCTCCTGGGCGGAAATCTCCACCGGGGAGCTGGATGGACAATATACTTGAAGTTTGTATACTGCGAAGGCTGGACCGAGAATAATCGATCGGCCAGCTAAACCAATGACAATAAAGGGGTAAATTTAAACGTGTACGTAAAGGGGAATCCAAATATAACTCCACAATCTTCCACGGCCAAAACGTTACCACATTTTCCAATACTTGATATAACCGTGTTCAAACCACGGGCGACTTGAGGTGAGAATACGCAACGCCGCGACTCCCGGTCAAGGGACTTCCGGTGGGTTACTTTAACCTTCCCCGGGTAAACCAATAGCAGCAAGAAGGGACCTTGTTAGCCCTCTGCTGTGAACCAATGAAAGCGACTTGAGGCTAAGAAAGCGAAACGTATACTGATTTTTATCCCTATGTCAATACTCCCTTTTGTGTAACCTACCCCAAAGAGCCCGGCTGGACAGTTATATGTCTTACCTGAAGTGGCCTGGTTAACTCCGATCGGATGCTCTTTTGTGTACCGGCCCTTACACCAACTCCAGCTGTTCCCACCCGGTCGGTACACCAACTCCAGTTGTACCAATCCGGACGGTACACCAACCCCAGCTGGTACCAGCCCAGCCGGTACACCGAACCCAGCCGGATCGGCCGGATGGCCATCCATCTAAGCTCACTTGACTGCTGGCGCTAGCACTTCCTTGAAAGCTCCACGTCCGACCCTGGTGCCTCCCCGTCCTCTAAAAAACTCAACTTCCTTCATGGCCCTTCGCCCATAAATCCGCCCTCCGGTTGTCCACTATCCGAGGTCATCCAGTTCGCTTAGTCCGCTAGCCCAACTACCCACGTCTCGGCCACACCCGTCTAACCCGATTCCAGGCCTGGCACCGTCCTGCCGCTGGTAGATACATCAGCGGCACCAGATTACGTCCCTTGTCGGCCGATCCGGGCATCCAGCTAGGGACGGCATTTCCACCAATCAGGTGGGGCATTCACTTCTCATTAGTCCGTTAATTTCTAAGCCACTTCACCACACACGTTACGCGAACTACTTATTCAGCGCAATTATGTCACCCATATTGACGTAGAATCAAAGCAACGGATTTTGCAAGAACAAATGACGTATACTGAAGGTAAGCACTAGTATTATTTTTACGTTTGAAATCCCTTTAGTAACGGCTTCTGGTGAGCAGGCGTAAAGATTCACGCGGACAAGGCTGGCTACAAGTTTTCATATATGATGGGAGTGAATCCACGACATTTGGCTTCGTAATCGTTTCGCAAGTTAACACCGAAACAATATGTAGAGCAAGAAATCGACTCGGCACGCTCTCGTCGTCTCCAGGATTTAGCTAACGGCACCACCAATAGCACCACGATCTCAAGTGGAGGAAGCTCCAAATGTTGGAACCGGTGCGACTCGAACAACCGCATGGTGTGCTCACCTAACTGCAATTTTGATCTTGGCGTCTGCTATCAGTTTCATAAAGCCGTTGTTGCTTCACAAGCTGCTTAGGAGTTCTTAGGAATCCAATAATCGCCATGCATGCGGTCAGTACCGTAACCAACGAGAAGAAGAGCTTGGTTTAGATGCCATCTGGCCGTTGTTGGGACAATGGTAAAATCCATCTGCGTACTCTGCAAATCTGTTATTGAGGTGATCGCTACTGCAATGGGCTGCATTTCCAACGCCGTGCGAAGCAACGTCGTGCAATTGTTAGAAGCGCTGCAGTCAATTCCTACAATATGTTCCAAACGCGTTATGCTAGCGGCCGCATTTTCACAGCAACATTGCATATTGCTGACACATTTGACGACGACATTGCCCCGATATCTGAGTCATCGTACGGCATTGTTAGATCTGTCATGGGTCCCCGCCTATTTTGAGCCACGTCCATGAAGGTAGCATGCGTCATTCCACCATTCCACCCGTTATTTTGTGACTCACATTTAATCTGCGTCTGCCTCCAACTGACACCGGGTACATCAATGTCGGATGCCCAGCAATACTCGAATGTTCGAGTTTGCAGTGTAATACTTCCTCCGTCCCAAAATATAAGGCAGTGATTTTTCAAAATTCTCGATTAAGGCTCCCAGAAACTACTGCATGCTGTTGATTGGCGGAATAGAAAGCCCTTTTATTGCTGATTGGCTGGGGTTTTGGTGCGAGCCGATTGGCGCTCTAGATCGTGAGATATGACGAGCAAAAGTTGGGGTTCCCAAGCCTCCACATTTTAAAAATGACGCAGCGCCGCTCATAACCCTCACATAAGCGCAAGAACTTGACCACAGACGAGCGCAGAGCCGTACTTGCCCGTATGTATGCGGCAGCAACGAAACTTTGCCTTCCAAGGGGACTTGTGCCTGCTTTATCCGTCAAGTTTGACTGTTCCGAACGATCGCTTTCCGCCTTTTGAAATGGCGAGAGAAAAAATCTAAGCGGGCTCTATACACGACGGGGAGTGTGGGAGACATGACAGGCCACGCTTGAACGGCGAATTAGCAGCGAAAATCTCGCCAAGACCATCGTACTTTTGCCTCCATGCACGAACCAACGTTCGCACTTTAGCGGAGCTTGTGGGTATAATTAAGCCAAGTCTGCATCGATACTCTGCCCTATATTTTGGGACATGCTTAACTGTCGACTGCGCCTTATATTTTGGGACGGAGGAAGTACATGCCAAAAACATATTGACACTGCTGCTGAAGCCTTTTCCGCAATCGCTACAGCAGTCTCAGTTACATCCGCTGCTACAAATGACCAACAACCTCCATCCCGATGGACCGCCGTGTGGTCCATCGGGATGACGAGATGCGATGATTTTTCAGACATTTGAAAGTCCTATATTCTTTTTCAGCTAGCTGATAAAAATTTTAGGACGCAAAAATATCTGACTCTCTGTGCCAAAATATCAGCAATGGGGAGTCGGAATTTATAAGGCGACTTTGATCCCCCGGTTATCTCGATCTATGAAAGCTGTATTAGTAAAATGTAGTCTAATTAGTCTTACCTATAAGCTACTATGTATTGTGAGATTCATCCAATTTGGCTAAAAGAATAGTAAATCTGCCAGATTAAGAGGCTTATTTACATTTGCGAACCTTATTTAATAAATAAATACGTCATGTAACCCTCGATAATGTCCGTAACCCTCGATTTATTTAGTTGGCGTACAAATCACAGAAAGGCAGATTTCCACAACGAGCACACCGAATACCGGTTTTGTAGCTGGCATTCTGCGACAACACGATTCAAAACGGCGTGAGGCAGAATAACGATGCAGGTTGAATGTATTTTGCTTTGGCCGATTTTTTATAATAACGAGAAGGGAATGGGGTACTATAACCATCCAACCTAGTAGCAACTCTTCCGGTTTGGTGATATATAATTGTTTTATTAATACTAGTAGGTGAAGGTAGAGAAAGCAGCAAAAAGAAATTATATTTTGGTTTTATCGAAGACACTAAGCTTTATGTCGGTAGAGTCATTCAAATGGAGTTCGTATACCTCAGTAAAAACATTAGTACTTTATGGCTCTATAGAGTCTATTCTCACTTTTAAAAAAATGTCAAATACAAAGCGGAGACTTCATGCAGTGGATTAATAAATAGATCTTATTTTTTACGCAGCACTTTTAGAGAACCGGGTACATTTATGATTGCTATGACAAATGAGTCCCTGTCACTTTATGACGACTGAATACAAGCTTAAAGAATTGAGGACAACTTCGTGATTTCAAATCAACATAATTTTGACACCTAGTCATTCATTGTGAAGATACGTTTAAAATTGGTGCACTCGTCTGAAAGACTGACCGTAGTTGTTAACGCACGACTAACCATTAGATCTGCTGGTTTTGTCATCATTGTCCTCTTTCTCAATTTATTTCAAATTGTCAAATTCGAGGAGGTAAAGATCCCTGTAGAGATCGGAATAAAATGTTTTGGATGCTTAGTCTGCTTCGTGCATCTATGGCCACGATGCTACTATTGATCTTTGGGAAAGAGGTATTCCGACAAAAGAGTCACTAAAGAAGATTGCTGGAAACATATACCGCATTTTAGTGTAAGTGAACGACTGCTGGTTTCCAAGCCAATAAATTATTCTTATGCATTCACTCGCAGCGGGCGAGTGTGTCGTCTATTACACATTGTCGCACCATTCCACCACCGCAGTGAATAAGCGTAACGAGGAAAGCATAGCGTAACTTTGAGTTTGTCATTCTTAGCGTCGTAGCGTAGCTAATTTTTGCTTGAGGCTGGCAACACTGAGATCATTATGAAGAATTTTAGTTTTGACGTCAAACGGCCAAACAAAGCGAAGGTTTAACAATGTCTCCAGCCATCACTCGGTGTCTTGCCTTTCACAACCAATCGCATCGCCTGAGACGAACTCAAGCCCAGCACCGCGCTCAGTTTCATTTTAACGTCCAATACAGTTTGAGCGTAAAACGATCATGTCCTAGCAAATTTTGACTCCATACAATAACTTCATCATCGTCCGTTCACGTCAATTCTGAGGGCTTAGAGACGTTTGCAGACAGAAATCAGCAGGAGCAGAATGCCTAAAAGGTTCTAGTCGTTTAGAAGCTGCAGAATCGTCTAATGCTTTGTACGCGTTTGTCCCAATAGCAAAATAGTGGAAACGGCGACGTAGGAGACGCGTAAAAAGTAGTGAGGCAACTTGACTGATCCCAGGTTATCCATACACTCGAAAGACTGGATAGTACCAAGGTCAAATCCAATGTAGCGATATCGCGGTGTGACATGCATTAGATTTTACGTTGTACATACGCGAGCGAGTACGACTTGCTTGCAAGTTAAGTCCCTACCGATATGACTGTAGAAGCGCTTCGCCATTGACATAAAACAATTCTGGTATCTCTGTATCTTCTTCAGTAGGCAAAACTTGAGTCATATTGCAATGTTGTGGTCCGCCATATCGTTGTTTGGCAAACAGAATCCAGCAAACTAAGACCAAAAGGTGAGAAAAAAATACTCTTGCTGTAGCAGATCAAACGCTAACCAGATAGCCTTCGTATCACCCCAAGAGAATTGCACGCGAAATCGCACGTTGAAAGTAAGTTTTTAAAAACTTCCATCACAAAAAAAAAAAATTAGCACCATGGGCAAATCCATCGCGTGCCCCGTGTTCTCGCAGCATTCAATGAAGGTGCTCAAGTCCAGCGTCAAGTTGCCGTGACGCCTTCTAGTCTGTCCTTAAGTGAAGAAAACAAGGTCGCTACAGTGTATCACGTTTTGACAGCATGAAAATAATGATTTTATTAAAGGTTACACACCTTCCGCGTACCCCGATTTAGCATTCCGGGTAACCCTCAATAAGATCATTTTCATACCCTCGTAAACAGCGGATTTGGGACAGGCAAATAACTTAAATTCGACAATACATTTGAAATCTAGAATGTAATTTAGGCTCAGAAAACATTGGACTACTCTCACTTCTCATCACATCAGGTCGTGGGCTTGGTTGCTTGGGTTGGGACGGATCTGGTGTTGGCTCTTGGTCATATAATCACTTCAAACTGATCTGTGGTCGGATCCGTCCTACCTAGTGCTAGCGTTCCTCCTCTCATTCTCTGCCCCCATGTCAATTTGTGCGCGACCTTGCTTTCACACGAATTCGAGATGTTCGAGTTCTTCCTTCACAATTCCTTGAAACACCGATTGGTTCCGAAATTGCCATAACCAAGTAACAATTATTTCATAGATTCCCCTATCTCCCATGCCGTCTCATCATCGCCTCTGTCACGTTCGAGCCCAACGGCGGAGGTGTCTTGGTCATTACCGCATGTTGATAGAGGCGAAGGTCATTCACTGAGATTTCAACTCCGTCCCAGTGTTGTAATAATCGTTTCCATTCTGCTTGAGCTCTCCGACAGTCCCATAGTATTTATGAAGGTCTGACTTCTGCCTAGTACATCGGTCGTCTAATACACACCGTCTAGTGGATGTTTGACGGACAAAAAACGTTTTCAATTGCCTAATCATCATACAAAATAATACCCAATCAGTAAGAAAATTGTCATGGCTCCATACCTGTGTTGGCTCCGTAGCTTGGACTCCTCTCCACCTCTGGTTGGCCTCACATCGCCTTTTCCATTTTTTATTATTGGAACCAATCCAGGTGCCACTCCACTGTGGTACAATACTTTTCAACTTTTTTAAAACTTTTCCGAAGCCGGCTGGACATCTTCCAGATGGGGTTGGAATCATCAACCGGGCATTGGGTGAGCCTGGAAAACAACTTCCACATCGTTACCAGAGAAGCAATTGTCCGAAATTATGTTCCAGTAAATTCCATCTATCTGCTGTTGGACTACGGCCCACTCGTTTCCTTCCCGACATTTACCCCGGACTCGACCTGGTTTCTCAACATCCCACTCAAAGTCATACCGTTTAGCAGGCCCTCGGCAAAGTGTTGTAGGTGGAGGGTCACCAATGAATTGGCCAGCTTCGATCCTAGGGGAGGCTAGCACAATCGCACTGATCTAACGCCATAACTTCGCCCGGGTATGTGAATCCCCGCTATCACTTATAACCTGCCACAAAAAAGAAGAATAAGTTAGTCGTTGTATGCGTATATCACGTATAGCAATAATTAGTATTGTAGCATATTTTCGCGCCGCTTATTCCGGAGCTCGGACTTCACGTATCTAAGGGTTTAACACCCCGCTACAGGTTCTTCAGAAGGGTGCCAAATGTCCTAGTAATACTCTATGATAGGTAGAATTTGTTAAGTCAATATCCACCACAAAACGCTTGGCCACCCATAACTTGTGTGCTTTCTGAACCATAGTCGAGGCAGTCGCTTCCCAAAGCCTCGGCAGGTTCTGTCGTATATACTGGTGTAGCGCTTGTGACTGAAGTAGATCTGGCCCTAAGCATTCGGATATTTCCCGACCTACGTCCCATTCGCGCACGCGTTTTACCCCACCCACGGCCTTACATGGTTATAACCTTTAATTGGAGTAAGTGAGTTGTCTGCCCTTCCATGCTGTGTCAGGTGCATAAGGCCCAGCCATGCTCTTTGATAATACTCAAGAACAGCAATAAGCCATTGCGTGGCAATTTGGAGCCGTTGGATTTTGATTGCAACAGGGATAGAAATTAATCCCACGCCTCCTTTCGAGGTGAAGATCAAACTTATGCCGACAGGGTTCTCCATCCTTCTTGCGTAGACAAATGAAACTCTTTTGTAATCGCAATAGCTGCTATAATACGGCCCATGAGGGTTCGAACGTTTTCGCCGTGAAAAGATAGCGACCCCATTAAAGAGTTGGAGTTTTTTTACGCCGTGTTGCATGTGGTCGCCGTTGCCAACCAATTTTCATGACCTATACCAGTAAAGTCGGGCATCAGACAAGGGTGTCTATTGGCTCCCCTGCTCTTCATCTTAGCAGTTGAACCGCTTGGCCTGCCTATCATGCAAGCACCTGACCTAAAAGGGATCCATCCGATTAAACAGGAACGCTCCGTAAAACATCAGTTTTCGGCTTTCGTTGATGACGCTACGGTATATGAAAGACGTATTATAGCCATGATCGTTTATGTGATGTCTTGTATTTCAAAAATAAGTTTAGATCTATTCTAAGTTAGTGTTTTTATAGCCATTGACCGAAATTCCAGAGAGAAATTAAAGCGTAGTGCGATGCATGTTTTTTAGGTTAAGCTAAATGCAATCGATGCAAAAAGAATGGGTAATATATATAATACCATTCTTATCATAGATGATGAAGCACAAGACACCAGCTTTATCGCAAAAAATATAAGATTTCTGGCTTTCCTGAGTGAAGTCAACTGTTCCATAAAGATTTTTGTTAAGGCAAATACTGGGCGGGAGATGGCAAAAAGGTGCTAACACTTTACTGGGATTCTCTTCAACTAAGTTACCCCCTAGTTTTTTTTACAGTTTTAAACAACATATTAAAATATTTTAAACCACTTATGACTGAATTTGAGTCACTTTTAGAATATTTGAAATTCCCAGACATCACATAAAAGAGTATGTCCATAAGACGGCTTTCATCGCCCTTTGTATTTACCGTTGAACAATGCACGTCCCAAAATCAACTGTAATAACGACGATCCACGTAAGAAGCCACAGACAAAACGTAACGAAAAAAATGAACCTATCAGGATCCGTAATTCCAGTCTCCAAACGTAAGCGTGAAAAGTGAAAAGTAAAACTCCACGTAAACTGTGAACCTGTTACTGTCCACTGGTGTTGAGTAAAAATTTAATCACTTGAAGTGTAGTTATTTCGCACCGGTCGTCTGTTAGTTAGTACAACGGCGCTGACTTCTTGCCTAGTTGTGTTTTTAAATTGAAAAAAGGTGTTATTATAAAAGTTTGACACATAGAAAACCTCAATTTGCTAATATGCATCTTGACAGTCATGTACAAATATGATCCATTTTCTTAGTTCACTGAAACGAAACAAATTCCAACACTCCTTCCGATACCGTCAACGCTGCATGTTCCACATAGTTTCAAATGTAGTCTGCATGCAATCATATGTAATTGAAAATAGATCCATGTACAATCCATCTTTCCACGTAATTTCAAAACAATCTGCCCTCGTAATTCATCAATCCTGAGTGCAGCCAGATTCTTCGTTAGTAAGCCCGCAACCATATCCACTGTACCCACATTTTCCGGAGACACTCTACCCTTTTGTACGTAATCTTGTAGAAACCTGAGTTTGACGTCAACTTATTTCATGCTTGCTGCACTGGCCTCGCTTTGTAGTTGCTTGATTGCTGCCATATTATCAATCTTCAACACGATCGGTGTTTTTGCACTCACACCGATCTCTTCGAAAAGTTCACGAATGCTCAATGCCTCTTTATCTCCAGCTGCTGCCGTGACAAATTCTGCTTCCGCCGTAGATAGCGCAACCGTTCCTTGCTTTATACACTTCCAGCTGGCAACTATCCCATTTATGAAAATCACACTTGCACTTACACTTTTCCTGTCTGCCTTATCGGCAGCGAAATCAGCATCACTGTATCCAGCAATTCGCAACGATAAGTGTTTTCCATCATCGTGATTCAGGTGTCATTTCAAACGTTTGGTACCTTTAAGTACCGTGCTATTCTCTTAGCCACCATGTAGTTAAGTAATGTTGGCGCATCGGTCGCCTGGTGGCTTTGTGCACCGCAAATGAAATGTCGGGTCTTGTGCACCTGGAGATTCAGAGCAGACTACCCACCAATGACGGAAAAGTTTTTACGCACGGTAGACTTTATTTGCCTTTACTGGCAACAATTCATCCAGACTGGCATCCATTTCCATCTCTGAGACTGGTGTCTGAACTGCGTTTGCATCTTGCAGTCCATGCTTGGTGAGAATTTCTTCGATCGTCAATTCTTAATCAGCAGTGTATCCATTCGTCGAGTCTCCTTCGACTCGCATACCTAAAAATTCCCCCACATTTCCGAGATTCTTCAATTCCAATATTTTCAGCTCTTCGAAATATTTGTCAATCAATGCTTCATACGTTGCTGTAACTAACAAGTACCCCTACTAGGGTCTTATCGTCTCCATGAATACGTATGAAGACGCACGTGTCCGCCAAACACTGTATAAACCCCAGTTCGACCATAGTTTCACGTAAATGCTCGTACCAGAGTCTTCCAGTCTGCTTAAGGCCATATAAATTTTTCTCTTGTTTCAATACCAGCTTTTGCTTGATTTCAACCCCAAACGTTTCAGATTGCTTCGATAGGCTCACTACCTGCGGAATTTGCAGGTGTATTTCATCCACTTTCTGTGTCCGCTTTAGGATATGAACTGGGCACATCTCCATGTCGAGCAGGCACATTCCAGACAAGCGACATTCTGAGAATAACTTTCATATTATTCAGTTCCATAACCATGGGAAAAGTAACAAAATAGTTTTCGCCAAGGATCTGTTGATCACCACGTGCAACCAACCTCACCTTGTAGCGTTCCACTGTCCCATCCGACTTCAATTCGGTCTTAAACACCCATTTGTCGGCAATGGTTTCTTTCCTTCCATTCGTTTTGTCAGCTTCCAGGTTCCCAACTCATACAGGGTACGCAGTTCTGCTTGCTCAGCCTCTGTCCACTTGACAGATTGAGTGCTTCCCAAAAAATTCAAGGATCGGGAAGAGCTGTGAATTTTCTGTCAGCTCCATTATCCACACAGGCTACCGCGAACGCAAACAGCATATTTTCCCCAGCCTCAGACACTCCGTTCACGCTTTATTTTTCTCTTGGGCGTCTTTCGAGGTCAACACGCCTCCCAAATCCCCATCCACAGTCGTGCCCATCTGCTTGACAGCCTTGGATTTTTTCTTCTTCTTCTCTTCGTCGGCGGCAGCTGCTTTCAGTGTTTTATTGACACTTCTACCCGATTTTCGTGTGCCTGGCTTATCTTTCTCAGCGTCTCGGGAAAGAGCATTTTCCTGTCTCCATCATTCGGGACACGTTCCGAATCATCTTTGTACGTTGCTTCCACTTGATCCCCGTGATTTCCATCGTCATCACTCATTTCAGCTTGGAGTTTCTTCGCAACCATGTCGTTCGATCTTTCGTCGAGTGTCTCAATGTTTATCACATGTCTGTGGTTCTTACCACCCGATCCTTCAACAAAAGAACCTTCTAGCCCTTCGTCTGATCATTTTTACCAAGTATGAATGCCCTTGCATGTTTTCCAAGTGATTTGTTATTATATAGGGGGGTCCAAAAACCACAATGTCCCCTACATCCACTCGATTTTTCATCAATATCTGGATCGGAGGGGGGGGGGCTCTTCCTGGGCTCGCTCTTGTTGGACTGCGGTTGAGTATGTATGTTGCATACTCAGCCGCTTCCGTTCAGTACATTATTGGTATTCCTGAGCCGAATATCATTTACTGAACCATATTGAAAATGGTTCGGTTCATT
>MIQA02011183.1:0-11167 GCA_001887855.2 Sclerospora graminicola | reverse complement strand
CGTGAGCAAAACCCCGAGATTGATTGGAAGACGCTACAGTTGTCGCCCCGTTCGCAAACCGTTCCTGAAAATCCAATACGGTTGACGACGCCATCCGTGCGACCTGCACGTGCTTTGGAAAATCGACGACTCGCTCATGAGAGCCAGAGTCAAGAGATCTTTAATTTTTATCGCCAACACGGACATGAAGGCAATTTCGGTCAAACCAAGTTCATCTCCATGAAGCATTTTGTCAAAGAGTTGCGTAAAGGAAATGTGGAGTGCGTGTTTATGGTGAATCCACACGACTCCGAGAAGGCTGCGAGATTTAAGCAGCAAGGATGGGACGCTTTGAAAAGTAATCCGGCGTTTGAAGTCGCCTGGAAGCGTCGCAATACTGTGTTTCGAACAGAACTACCGAGCACAGTTCCGCCCGTGCGTGAAGGTATTGAACATGTCATCGAACTCAAGCCTGGCACGAAACCCATCCTCGTTTCACAGTGGCGTCAGAGCCCTGAGCAACGCAAGATTATACAAGATTGGACGAAGGAAATGGTCAAAGCGAATATTATTCGCCCGAGTACTTCTCCATTCTCAGCCCCGACCTTTTGCGTGAAGAAACCTGTTGGTTGGCGTATCGTACATGACTTTCGTCAGTTAAACAACAGCACGATACTACCAGCAATCCCAATGCCACGTAAAGAAGATACTTTTGACGCTATGTCAGACAGTCATTGGTTTTCGTGCATGGATCTTCTATGGGATTACTACCAAGTGAAGCTCAGAGAGCAAGACATTTCGTTTACAGCGTTTTCGACACCGCATGGCTTGTTTGAGTATCTGGTAACACCAATGGGACTTAGTGGAAGTCCTGGCACATTTAACCGCCTTCTCCAACGCGTGTTCAGCGATATGCGCGATTGCATGCGCATCTACTTTGATGACATAAACGTGTTTACAAGAAGCAAGGACATCAACGACATCTCGAGGCGTTAGACCGAGTACTTCAACGATGTGAAAATCAAGAGTTGTATATCAAACTTTTGAAGTGTCAGTTCTGCGTTCCAGAGATGCAATGTCTTGGAGATTTTGTCGGTCGCAATGGTGTCCGTATGGATCCCGACAAGGTCAGGATAATAAAAGAATGGCCCGTACCAAAGACAAAGAAGCACATGGAGAGTTTTCTTGTACAACAGTGTACGTCTCTCGTTTCTGCCCGGAATTCGCGCAGTTCGCTGGTCCGCTTCATGAATGCATCAAAGGAAAAAAGTCTAAGGAGGTAATACAGCTAACGGACCATCAACTTGCTTGCTTTGAGCAACTCAAGTCTCGCTTGTCGTCTCCACCACTGCTAAAGTTACCCGACTTCGCAAAACCTTTTAACATCAGAATGGATGCATCCAACTTTGCATTGGGGGAGTTTTGTTTCAAAAGGAGGGAGAGATGGAGTTCCCCATCGCCTGTACAGGTAGAAAGATGAAGTCGGCTGAGCTAAACTACCCTGTTCGCGAGCAAGAACTTCTTGCAATCAGGCACGCACTGAAAGTGTGGCGTGGCTATTTGATCGATCGTTTATTTGTTGTGGAAACGGTTCACAAGAGCATCGAAACAATATTGACGCAAAAGACGACGAACAGACGTGTTGCACGATGGTCCAATGAACTCGCTGAGTTTCAACCACAGTTTAAGTGGATTCCAGGTCATACAAATGATGTAGCAGATGCTTTGTCACGAAATCCCGAATTTGAGCACAAAGCTGCTCAAGTCAGCTTACAAGATCTCTTGAAGGCTGCAGCAAGCCGCGAGATCGTGGCAACTATTGAGATTAGTCCCGTTTCGGTCGAAGAGACGACCAGAAGACTATACAAGTCGGGTCCTCGTACATGTGACATCATGAGTAAGATGACAGGAGGTATAAAAATGCCGAAGCACACTGTCATCGATGGTCTTCTCTATTATCAGACCATGGAAAATGAAGAACCAAGACTTGTGATTCCAGACGATGAAGATTTAAAAAATCGTGTGATCTTTGAGAACCACGATGTTTTGACCGCTGGCCATCCTGGCTACTACAAGACGTACATCGCCGTCCAGAAAAAATACTACTGGCCGCGTATGTCGAAGTACATTCAGCGTTACGTCAACAAGGCTAGACAGATGAAGCCACCAGGTCTACTCAATCCTTTAAGTATTCCATCGGGAAGATGGGTTGAAATTTCCATGGATTTTCTGGTATCGTTACCGAAAACCAAGGAAGGAAATGATGCAATCATGGTAATTGTCGATCGTCTGACGAAACGTGCCAAGTTCATCGTAACTAAGACGACTGCATCAGCGGAAGATACCGCAGATCTTTTTATGAAGAATTATATGAAAGATCATGGTCTGCCAAAGACTATTGTTTCCGACCGTGATTCAAAATTCACGTCGAAATTTTGGACTTCAGTGACATCGATCCTGAAGACCCAGTACAACCTCTCGTCTGCGTTTCGGCCCCAAACAGATGGACAAACCGAACGTACGAATCGCTTCGTCGAAGATTATCTCCGAGGTGTTGTGAATCCCGTCCAGGATGACTGGGATGAGTTTCTGCATTTGGCAGAATTTGCGTATAATCGCAGAGTGCATTCATCAATTGGAATGTCACCATTTGAAGCTGATCTCGGCTATGTACCGTACATGCCAGATGAGATAGCAACTGACCCGGAGTTCAAAAAGTTGAACAAGTCAGCTCAAGATTATCTCATTCAGCAAGAAGTCTTTTTGAAAAAGGCACAAGATGCAATGAGTGAAGCACAAGAACGTATGAAGTCATACTATGACAAGAACCGCAAGCAGCAAGAATTTGAAGTCGGTCAACTCGTACTTCTTAACGGCAAGAATCTTGATATTCGCCACAAAGGCTTTGCATCGACAAGCAAACTGGCGCCAAGGTTTGTCGGACCCTACCCCGTCGTGAAGAAGGTCCATCAATATTCGTATGAAATTGCCATGTCAAAGGATCTTCGTATCCATCCCGTTTTTCACACGTCGCTACTCAAGATCTATCGTAAGGATGATAGACGCCAGCAGAAATCCGCCAAGGTACTCCTCGCCGACGGTACGGAAGGACAGTTAGTCCAAGCAGTCATCGGACACCGTAAGCGTCACGGCAAAGATGAGTAAAAGATTCATTGGTTGGGTGAAAAGGTTCGCCAAGCCACGTGGGAGCCCATCGAAAATTTAAAGCAAATTACAGGCTTGATCGCAGAATATTGGAGCTCCAAGAATGGAAGTCTTCTCTCGAAGGGAGGTCATGTGACGCAGTTAGCGTCGTAAAATATTTTGGTTATACGTTGCAATTTTTATTCACTAGCTTATATTATACTATATTGTAGGAAAGTGAGAGAGTAAGACGTAGGACAAAAGCATAGTACAACCAAAATAGGGACAGGCTATGCGAAAGTGCATTAGTCATGTCTCGCAAACAAATTGACTAACCCAGAGATAGGAATACAAAGAATAAGAGAAAAGTAGGCTAGGCGACGTAAGCCACAATGGGTGGCTCAGAGCGTTTAAGGGGTCCATGTGTGAACCCCAATGTAAACAATCTCACTTCACATTTTACTCTCAACGAACAACTTAACCTGAAAAAACGACAACAACTACCAATCAAAGCATTCTATTCAAGCTCGCGCACTCAATTATTACACCAATCACGCAGCCTACTGTGACATTTATTGTCTGAAAGCTACACAATCGAAATAACGCGAGGTCTTGGCTACTTCATGCTTACGCTAGGGACAGTCATCGCTTGATTACGGGATCAAGTGAGAACAAGTAGGTGCTCGGATGAGAGTGACAATCCATTAGAGGTAAAAAATAAATGAATTGAACGAATACTACCGAAGCAACGATTATTTCAGCTGAAATAATTGTCTTTTTGTGGCGTGCCCAGTCATGGTAACTCAGCGTAGCTGTTGCATAGTAGTTCATGTTTAAATTGCGCTGCTGCCCTTTTACTGAACAAATTGGTTTAATGAATTGAATTAAGGTTGTGTTCGCTCCTTTAAACTACAATTTTCTATGAAAGGAAATAAGGGTGTTGGACGGGCATGATTATGCTCTAACATGGCGATCATAGTCTGATATTAGAATAGCGCACGATGACTGTGGGCGGGACTCTGTTGAGTTATTGCTATTCTAAATTGATTAATCATCAATCGGATAGCTTTCCAAAACAGAATAGAAAAGAAAGTACAGCTAATACTCTCACTTCCGACATTTTGGAAAATCTATTACCTGTTTCACATTTATACAAACGTATTTTTACAGGCACTAATGTATCACACAGATTGTGCTGGCCAGCGTTGGAGCAGCGTGACTGATGTCATAAGCTACGAAAACCCATCCAATATTGCTATATTTTTTGGTGTGTGTTTATTCATTTATGCGTCACCACAGGTACGTCTAACTGAAGAGTTTAGACGGTTCACCGAGCTTAATTGCGCCCCACAGCCGCGCTCTAACATCTCGCACAGCATATTCTGTACTTTACTCTCATACAATGTGTCTTCGTTGTCAGCGAGGAGCAGCTCAGCACAAGCGAGGTTCGTGTACTGCTTTGAAACAAGAACAGTTCCTTCTACTGTACCACTGGCCAAAGGGATGCATTAGATGATGACATGAATGGAGCGATGACAGCGACGAACGCCCCTCATATTTTGCCAAAGTTGATACCAACGGACCCGACGGTGCCTGAAGGCAAAATTCGGGGTGCAAGAGAACTGGCTCAAGTAGACCCTGACTTACCGGCGACAGATCCGAGGAAACTATTGAGTCAACTATTCCAGTCCAGTTCAATAATCTACATGCGCAGGGTAGTGATGTGCTACGCCTTTTGGACATGTTCTTCTTTTGCGACGAGAATTGGTACGTTACCACGATATTATATTGAATTGGATTTTACTGATTGTTCCGGTTGTCAATTTATTTAGCAAAGCAATCCGTCTGGAGATCTTAGATTGTCCAAAAGATCAGCCGTCAAAAATTATGGGCTTTGGTACAGTCGTGGAACATTTACCAATGAAAGAACGACCTATTCCTGTCAAGCCGATTCTCGCGTCCCCGGCCTTTCCTTCACGGTCTAAGAAACGGTCTCGTGCAGCTTCTTCGTTGCCTTCTGCAAAGAATTTAAAATCTAAAACAAGAGTTAGAGGTATATTACTGAGCACCAATCTTACTTTCTAAATGCTTTTATTCATAACTAACTCAGTGGTGCCTACACATCACTTAGGAGCTGACGTCAAACGTGCAAAGATAGATGATGATGATAATATCTATAAAGGCGACGGGGAGTTTGAAGAAGGCGAGAGCAAAACGTCTTTGATGGGCGAACGTGGCATTTTTTATCGGTCAACCGTTTTAAATCGTCTCTCTGGTTTTGTGTTCGGGTCACTTGTCTCAAATGGATGGTCAATCTGATTCAGACAGCGACTTGATCATAGATAACGAAAGTAATCGCTCAGATCTCATGGAATCAGGCGCAGGCTCAGACAATGACAGCGAGCTTCTTTCTTCTGCAAGTAGTAGCTCAAATGAAAGTGAAAATGACGTGCATTCGAACAAATTTTCTTCGTCTAAAAAGAGAAGCGCTAAAAGCGGTGCAAAAGAAAATCAGCGATTGCCAAAGCGTGTATCAAGGACCAATTCAACTGGTGAAAAAACACCCGTTGATCGAACGCTAAAACAACCGAATGCCCGCGTGGATTCAAGAAATGCTGGTTTACCTCCAGAAGTAGTCGAATTAATGCGAACTGACCAAGCTGTTGAAGTGAATGCGAAGGCAACGTAGTAATAACTATTTTTAGAATCAGTGCTCTAGTTGTCAACTTCAATTTAACCTGCCTGGACCATTCTCTTGACAGAACACCATTCTTAAACAATGTTCTATCTTCAGCATTGCTTTTGGTCAAACGTTGCGTTAAATTTTGGGTAAAAGTACATGCATTAATATAATAATAAGATGGAGATATTGAATACAGAATTGCCCGGACGAGTGCTCAGCAAAACATGGTCAGGCGACAGGCAATGCTGGATTGGCGAGTGGTTACCCGCCAACTCTTGGTCTAAATCGTTGTGTGACCGACATAATTCGTGAGGTGTCATCTATTTTGAACGTCTTAAATCCACATTACTAAGAATTGTTTCTTTGCTCACACGTCACATACAAAGGAGGTGATTTCCGCCAAAAAAAGTGAAAGGCACAATAAATACTTTGAAAATTAGTATTTTTGTAAAACAATGGTTAGGGGGGGGTGTCGGAAGTGAGAGTACTAGCTGTATTTATAGAACCCGAGGTGATGTAAGCCGTGTCAAGCGCGATGCTGTAAGGGTTAATTAAACTATTGGACCCCGACTCTATCTGACCTTAGAGTTTCGTCCACGGGGGTCTCGAACCCGCAATCTCCGGTCCCGGGTGAGGGCCTTAACCTCTGGGTCGATAACAGAATAGGATAGAGAATATTTAGAGAACCTGACCCTATACAGGGTGGTGTAAGCCATGTCAAGCGCGGTGCTGTAAGGGCCTCATTTTATTACACTTTTGGACCCCGACTCTATCCGACTTTGGATTTTTGTCCACGGTAGGACTCGAACCCGCAATCTCCCGGTCCTGAGGGCATGGCTACAGAATAGGATTGGTCAGACGACTTACAATTCTTTGACAATTTTTTACAAATCGTAAAAAAGTACAAGTTGAGTAGGTGCCTTGCTCGCTTCTTGCTCAAGCAGCGCACTGGGCCCCACCAGTGAGATTGCCAACTGGCACCTCGACATGCACGCCATTTATATTAGATGCTAGCTAATATATATATGCATGTACAAAATCCTGTTGAAGTTGGCGTAAACTTCAATCTGCTCGCTCAAACCTGCGGGTAACCAAACCAAACCCAGCAGATTGTAGCCCTAGCTACCATTTCGTGTTTCTATTAGAGAGCGTGATTGCTACAGCATAAATTAAACGTGATTTCAGACATAAAACAAATATATATAACATTTGCGACATATATATGGCACTACTATAAATAAATAAACGACCGCCTTTTTTATAATGATAGAAACATCTATGTTTCAAACCGTTAAACACGGTGTTTCTTGATTTTGATTGTGTTGAAGTGATAGCACGATGCGCGTAAAGGTAGAGAAGGTAGCGGAAGGACTTGCTTGGAAGCAGGCAAAATGAATTATATTTTAGTTTATCAAAGAGACTAAGTTTATATTGGTATAATCATCGAAACGGAGTAAGCGGAATAAAATACGCAGATGTAAGTGGCCCACATCTCAACGCTGGCGAGGGAACCCGGCAGGATGCGACGGTTGATTGGTCGGACATGGTACGTGCAATAACGGGATACAGAAATGTGGAGAAAAGTACGGAGATCGCTGTTAGCACGTCCTGTCCCAGGAGGAGTGGATGGGGTAAGTACCACGATTGGATATGGATGTTCGGATATCGGACCGGGTCAACATTATTTAAGTCAGACCGGCCGAGACATAAACGACGAAATATGTTTAAGGTTGGTTAAACACAGGGGATATGATGGAGCATGTTGCCTAGGTAATATCAAGGTTAAGTATAAGTGATTCGAGCGGTCCGAAGGTTGTGGAGTATGGTTGGCCAATAGAATTTGCTGGTCCAGTCTCATGATATGGTGGTCTGAGAGAGTAAAGAGATCAAGGTAGACAGCCTTGATCCGTCTGGACTTAGGCGAAGGCTAAAGCCAAATCGAAAAACAAGATTCTCATCGCTGCTGCTCAGACGCGTCGCTTGAATGCTAAAGTCAAGTCATTCTTGATGAAGACGCTTGATGACAAGCATAGTAGAATTGTCAAGGGTTTCGACAAGGCTTATGATATTTATCAAGCCATATGCGAACGATATAAGGTTACCAAAGCTTATGGTCATCCCTACGGTATTAAATGAACTTCCTGTACAATGCTCGTTACCAGGAAGGTGATGACATGACAGAGTTCATGCTCAAGTACGAAGACGCCATGAGCTGCCTTGATACAGTACTAAACATCAGTTTGGGCAATAATGTCTTCTCTGCGTTCCTTTTCAACGCAATGCCTGCATTACGAAAGAGGGACATGCGTATTTGGTGCAGAAACCGTGACATCTTGCCTCTCCGAGAGCTAAAGAGTAAATTCGGGTCGTATGTGTCCAAGAAACTTGCGCAAGAAAAATTCGCGCTATCCCGGGGTACTCCCGAAAGTATTGAACGTGCTCAGGTATCAACTGCTCCTGTTGCAGGTGCTTAAACCCTACGAAAACTGATAGTCGACGCATATGCTCGTATTGTGATTGCTCAAACCACACGATGGCTACGTGCCGTGTGTTGTCGAAGCACATGTTGATTTACAAGGGAACCCAAACACGGTTCTCCGTATCACCTTCACATTTGCTGCTTTTCTCTTGTCTTGGCAAGCTTCCTGGCATTCAGTATTCCAAAGGATTCGACTTGAGCAGAAACTCGGAGCACAGGAGTGGCAGGTTTTGATTCATCGTCATTTCCATCTTGGACTGCCTAATCCTCGATCGTGAGTCGGCGAACGTCGGTCGAAGCAACAAATTCTTCTTCGTCAGGTTCTTGATTCTTGTCTTCTTTTCCTTCCATGAATCATTTTTGCTATCACAGTTGGAATCCGAATTTGGATCCTCGTCGGGGACCGAAACCATTTCTTCGTCAGAATCGTCAAAAAATGGGTTGGGTTCGTATTCGGGGTCTTCAATGAATCGGAGCAGGTTCTTCTCGTCGGGGTATGCTTGGATCTGGGTCTTCCAGACGTCAAATGTGTCGGAGCCGGTCAGGCAAAGGAAATCGGATGAGGTGGAGTTTGGGCTCATAATCTGTTGAGCTGATAGCACGATGCGCGTAAAGGAAGAGAAGGCAGAGAAAGAACTTGCTTAAAAGCAGGCAAAAGGAATTATATTTTAGTTTATCAAAGACACTAAGCTTTATGTTGGTAAAATCATCGAAATGGAGTTCCTATACCTCAGTAGAGTTATTATCACTTCATGTCGCTATACACATATAGGTGCGAGTGTAGCGGATTCAATGCCACTAATCCTCATGTGTATTTATTCATCAAAGCATGCCAAGGGTAATGCTGTATTATTAAATAGGATAGGTATTTCTTATAAAAAATAATTGTACTGAAACAAACCATGTACTCCAACAGTTTTTATCTAGAACGGACTTGTATTTTATAAAACAGGATACTGTGGGTGGAACAAAATTTTTGGCTGGAGCAATCAACGTTCCTTAAAAACTAAAATTCTATGATTGGACATCCACTATCATTTGTTGCCAATGACACATCTCCAATAAGCTCAAACAAATCAAATTGGCATCGACTCTATACCGGATTCGCCAAAATCGATGAAAGTGGTACATTTTAGCGATCCAATCAACAGCTAGAGCGCCTCCAGAAATTTTATGTCCACCTAGGGTCATAAAATACTGTACATATACTGCTCTAGGTAAAACTCAAAATCATGTAAAGGTTTCTTTTTTTTTAAATACAGTCTATTTAGTCTTAATCACTATTAGCTGTCCCGAATTGCCTGAGAACTGTCTGTAGACTTCTATCTGATCTAGCCGAGTTGTCCGCTGTCGGATACTGGTTTATCTTTCGCTGATCATGTTGATGTCTGCGTCCGTTGCCTGTCAACACTTCGATGCATATTTTCAACTGTATACCCCTCACTCGGGTGTTATGTCCCTTGGTCTCGAATTCTGCCGTTGCCTTGACCTGTTCTATGGCCATTTTCCACATTGTAGCTGTCTGCTCTGGTCGGGATCTCCGGATCCCTTTATGTACTGTATCGTTGCGCATCTGCCAGAGCGCTGTGATACCTACGGAGCAGAAACTCCACCAAACGCGGTTTAAATGCACTGCGCACTCCTCTGCCTGCTCCCCGCATCGTTGCTCTAAGTTGTGCATCAAATGTGACGATATGGGCGGCGGGTGACGTGTCATGCACTGTCGTTGATACTTTTCCACGTTTTCTAAACTTAATCTTTCGCCAAACCATTGACTGAGTAAGCGTGCCCAGAAATCCTGGGCTCTTCGGCACCCCCACATTATATGTGATACCCCTTTCCCCGGAGATGTACACTCTGAATCGAGTATACATCTCCGCGCCGAAACGTAACCATCATAGAAGACGTTGAGCTGCATTGTAGCTGCACGATAGATCGTCCATGCTTGGTAGTCCGTGAGCGTATTGTGATGATTCCACAGTCCTTCTGATGATTGCTCTAGCCAATCGAACGCGACTTTATCCGATGCACACTTGATCGTCCATTTATCCACTATGCGTCGTAACGGCTGCGCCACGTACTGTTGGTATAAGCCCTTAAAGGAACACCTCAACTGGTAACTGACTGCCGTACTCTTCGTGTTCTCCGTGACTGTCCATGACGCCTTATGTATCAGTGGATTAGCCTCAAAGACCACTCTTCTGATATTGTCGGGATCGTCATGTTTGTCCATTAAATCCAGATTCAGCCAGTAAAGTCCATCTTGTTGTTGTTCATACCTGTGTCCGCGTCCCGTGTCTGGACAAATCCCTTGAATTATCCGAGAATTTTTCCGAGCCCATTTGACTTTTGCTAGCACTCCATCATGATTCCACACTGTAAGTGGAGGCGGTCGTCCGATAACATCGCGAATGCCAACTCTGGGCGAGCAGAGCACTAATACCGCTAGCCATCGCAACACTTTTGCCCTTGTTCTCCTTCCCTTGGACTCTCCATTTGAACGATGTTTCACTTGTCCGTTGTATCCGCAAGTCCTGAATACTTAGTCGCGGAATGCGGTCATACTTTATTCTTGGCACCGCAAACCCTGACGGCTCTCGTATCCACGGATTATCCGCCCATTGGTTCGTGCCCCAGAATGCTTGTATGTGCTTCGGCATTTGGTTATGCCATTCCATCTCTTGTCAATTATCTTCCAATGTAATCTCATCTCCACATCTCACCGCTTTACTAGGCTGTTGAACCTGGCAATCGCACTCGGTTAGAATGGTAGGAAGCCACCTAGTTACGTACCTTTGAATTTCCGCACTTGTTCTCCGATCTAGGCTGATCAAGTGTCGTAGCTGTTCTGTGGTTCGTTGCTGTGGAGACCAGGCATCTCT
>MIQA02011180.1:0-18464 GCA_001887855.2 Sclerospora graminicola | reverse complement strand
ATGCATTGAACCTTTTATTATGATTTATATTGTTACGGTATTTTGTTATTTCCAGGTCAAATTTCCAAGATTCGGTGTTTCTCAATATAGGGTGATCCGATTGGTAAAACAAAGACACTACTATATCGATATTTAAAAATGACTATGATTGGTTGAATTCCAATGTCAGTAGGTCCTCTAAAATCGTCTAAAACGCAAAAAAATCTGTGGTCCTATAGTTCTTTCCGCCACCGATCATACTGGTCTACCGACCGGTCATCACAAACGACCGGATTAACCTTTTGTTTCATCTCACCTTGTGTACCCATTTTGGTCGATAGATACACTCACGATGCAGGTCGGGGAAAAGTGATTTTTCAAGACGGAAATCTTCACCGGAGGACGGGTTAGGAATGGTACTTAATCAAACAACCGTAAAGGGCGCGGTCGGGAAACTTTGGCCGACCGGACCAGCCATTAATTAGAGATACTCAATTGTCACGAACGATAAGTAAACTCCACAATATAATCACGATCTTCTGCATTTTAAATCCACTTAATTATCTCCACAATAACTTTTTCAATTTAATAGCGTGGGGGGGAAGGATAAAACAACCTAATTTAATCCCGTCGGGGGACTTCTGGCGAGTCTAAAGTGCGTAAGTACGCATCTCGAACGAGAAAAGTTGAGCTGCAGGGGACCTTATTAACCCTTTGCTCCCGATGGTCGCCGACACCTGGCGGAGTGACTCTTTGTTTTGGGGTTAATTCAATCCTATTATTTAAAATATAAAAGCCTAAAAACCAATACTAAATTTATCGTACACCAACCTATGTGACTTAACCAATACTTCGAACATAAAGATCCTGTCCCATGATTGGCCAATATTTATTTCGATCGACCTCCACAATAGCCCGGCCACCTATGCTATCTTTATGATCCTTCTTGGTCAGGCCATCTTTGTCCGGTCGGATAATTCGACAGTGGTGGAGAGAACTAAAGGACCACAGATTTTTTTGCGTTATAGGCGATACTAGATGATCTACTGACATTGAAATTCAACCAATCATAATCGTTTTACAATATAGATTAATGGGTGCCTTTGTACTGCCAATCAGAGTACCCCATCTTAAAAAACACGCAACCCTGCTAACTTGACCTGGCAAATACCATTGGACCAGCATTTTTGACAGCGAATATCTCAAGGTACAGATGCGTTTTCGCTCTAATTTTTTATATTTTGTAGCCACTAAACTAACGTATATGTAAATATAATTTTGAAGTTTTTAATTTTAAGATGCCTAGAGGCTCGACTCTCTCAGACTTCGAAAATGGTCAGATCAACGCATTAAAATCAGCTGGAAAAAGTGAAAGAGAGATTGCAAAGAGTATCTATCGTCCGGAAACAGTAGTTCATAATTATTTGTCCAATCCTACTGAGTATGGAAGGTTTCGAGGGGGAAGAAGACCGAAAATATTGAGCGACGCTTCAGGAAGATTGTTGGTCAGAGAGGAAAGGAAAGGTATTTACAGTTCTGGCCAGCTTCAAAAAAGGTTAAATTTTCTTGTCTCCAGTCGTACAATCAAAAATGAGCTTTCCACTGATCCCACAGTCCAGTACAAGAAGAACAAAAGTGCTCCAAAGTTGAAAAAGCATCACATTGAGGCGCGGTTGAAGTGGGCAACTGAGAGGGTCACGTGGGATCATCAATGGGACAATATTATTTTTTCTGACGAGAAACAAAATAATTTGGATGGTTCAGACGGCTTTCAGTTTTGTTGGCATGATCTGGGAACGGAAGAAAAGTATTTTTCCAAGCGGCAGTCAGGTGGAGGGTCGGTGATGATTTGGGGAGCATTTTCAAGCAAGGGAAAGTCCAGTTTAGCTATTCTTTCGGGAAATCAAAAGAGTGGTGATTATTGCAGGATCCTTGAAGACCATTTACTACTATTTGTAGCGCAATCCCATCATTCAAACTGGATTTTTCAACAGGACAGCGCTTCAGTTCATCGTTCGAAGGTATCAACTGAGTGGCTCAGATCCAACAATATCGATGTTATGCCGTGGCCAGCGTTATCACCTGATCTGAATCCAATTGAAAATCAATAGGGACTACTTGCTAGGCATGGTTACGGTGAAGGGAGGCAATTTGATACCATCAATGACCTAAAAATTGCGATACTTCAAAACTGGGAGTGAATCGACTCGGAATACATAAAAAATTAGTTCGGTCGATGCAAAAACGATGTGTTGCAGTTATTACGAGTCATGGGATTACTAACAACCATTTTTAAATATGCATTGAACCTTTTATTATGATTTATATTGTTACGGTCTTTTGTTATTTCCAGGTCAAATTTCCAAGATTCGGTGTTTCTCAATATAGGGTGATCCGATTGGTAAAACAAAGACACTACTATATCGATATTTAAAAATGACTATGATTGGTTGAATTCCAATGTCAGTAGGTCCTCTAAAATCGTCTAAAACGCAAAAAAATCTGTGGTCCTATAGTTCTTTCCGCCACCGATCATACTGGTCTACCGACCGGTCATCACAAACGACCGGATTAACCTTTTGTTTCATCTCACCTTGTGTACCCATTTTGGTCGATAGATACACTCACGATGCAGGTCGGGGAAAAGTGATTTTTCAAGACGGAAATCTTCACCGGAGGACGGGTTAGGAATGGTACTTAATCAAACAACCGTACAGGGCGCGGTCGGGAAACTTTGGCCGACCGGACCAGCCATTAATTAGAGATACTCAATTGTCACGAACGATAAGTAAACTCCACAATATAATCACGATCTTCTGCATTTTAAATCCACTTAATTATCTCCACAATAACTTTTTCAATTTAATAGCGTGGGGGGGAAGGATAAAACAACCTAATTTAATCCCGTCGGGGGACTTCTGGCGAGTCTAAAGTGCGTAAGTACGCATCTCGAACGAGAAAAGTTGAGCTGCAGGGGACCTTATTAACCCTTTGCTCCCGATGGTCGCCGACACCTGGCGGAGTGACTCTTTGTTTTGGGGTTAATTCAATCCTATTATTTAAAATATAAAAGCCTAAAAACCAATACTAAATTTATCGTACACCAACCTATGTGACTTAACCAATACTTCGAACATAAAGATCCTGTCCCATGATTGGCCAATATTTATTTCGATCGACCTCCACAATAGCCCGGCCACCTATGCTATCTTTATGATCCTTCTTGGTCAGGCCATCTTTGTCCGGTCGGATAATTCGACAGTGGTGGAGAGAACTAAAGGACCACAGATTTTTTTGCGTTATAGGCGATACTAGATGATCTACTGACATTGAAATTCAACCAATCATAATCGTTTTACAATATAGATTAATGGGTGCCTTTGTACTGCCAATCAGAGTACCCCATCTTAAAAAACACGCAACCCTGCTAACTTGACCTGGCAAATACCATTGGACCAGCATTTTTGACAGCGAATATCTCAAGGTACAGATGCGTTTTCGCTCTAATTTTTTATATTTTGTAGCCACTAAACTAACGTATATGTAAATATAATTTTGAAGTTTTTAATTTTAAGATGCCTAGAGGCTCGACTCTCTCAGACTTCGAAAATGGTCAGATCAACGCATTAAAATCAGCTGGAAAAAGTGAAAGAGAGATTGCAAAGAGTATCTATCGTCCGGAAACAGTAGTTCATAATTATTTGTCCAATCCTACTGAGTATGGAAGGTTTCGAGGGGGAAGAAGACCGAAAATATTGAGCGACGCTTCAGGAAGATTGTTGGTCAGAGAGGAAAGGAAAGGTATTTACAGTTCTGGCCAGCTTCAAAAAAGGTTAAATTTTCTTGTCTCCAGTCGTACAATCAAAAATGAGCTTTCCACTGATCCCACAGTCCAGTACAAGAAGAACAAAAGTGCTCCAAAGTTGAAAAAGCATTACATTGAGGCGCGGTTGAAGTGGGCAACTGAGAGGGTCACGTGGGATCATCAATAGGACAATATTATTTTTTCTGACGAGAAACAAAATAATTTGGATGGTTCAGACGGCTTTCAGTTTTGTTGGCATGATCTGGGAACGGAAGAAAAGTATTTTTCCAAGCGGCAGTCAGGTGGAGGGTCGGTGATGATTTGGGGAGCATTTTCAAGCAAGGGAAAGTCCAGTTTAGCTATTCTTTCGGGAAATCAAAAGAGTGGTGATTATTGCAGGATCCTTGAAGACCATTTACTACTATTTGTAGCGCAATCCCATCATTCAAACTGGATTTTTCAACAGGACAGCGCTTCAGTTCATCGTTCGAAGGTATCAACTGAGTGGCTCAGATCCAACAATATCGATGTTATGCCGTGGCCAGCGTTATCACCTGATCTGAATCCAATTGAAAATCAATAGGGACTACTTGCTAGGCATGGTTACGGTGAAGGGAGGCAATTTGATACCATCAATGACCTAAAAATTGCGATACTTCAAAACTGGGAGTGAATCGACTCGGAATACATAAAAAATTAGTTCGGTCGATGCAAAAACGATGTGTTGCAGTTATTACGAGTCATGGGATTACTAACAACCATTTTTAAATATGCATTGAACCTTTTATTATGATTTATATTGTTACGGTCTTTTGTTATTTCCAGGTCAAATTTCCAAGATTCGGTGTTTCTCAATATAGGGTGATCCGATTGGTAAAACAAAGACACTACTATATCGATATTTAAAAATGACTATGATTGGTTGAATTCCAATGTCAGTAGGTCCTCTAAAATCGTCTAAAACGCAAAAAAATCTGTGGTCCTATAGTTCTTTCCGCCACCGATCATACTGGTCTACCGACCGGTCATCACAAACGACCGGATTAACCTTTTGTTTCATCTCACCTTGTGTACCCATTTTGGTCGATAGATACACTCACGATGCAGGTCGGGGAAAAGTGATTTTTCAAGACGGAAATCTTCACCGGAGGACGGGTTAGGAATGGTACTTAATCAAACAACCATAAAGGGCGCGGTCGGGAAACTTTGGCCGACCGGACCAGCCATTAATTAGAGATACTCAATTGTCACGAACGATAAGTAAACTCCACAATATAATCACGATCTTTTGCATTAAATCCACTATATTATCTCCACAATAACTTTTCCAATTTAATACCGTGGGGGGGAAGGATAAAACAACCTAATATAATCCCGTCGGGGGACTTCTGGCGAGTCAAAGTGCGTAAGTACGCATCTCGAACGAGAAAAGTTGAGCTGCAGGGGACCTTATTAACCCTTTGCTCCCGATGGTTGCCGACACGTGGCGGAGTGACTCTTTGTTTTGGGGTTGATTCAATCCTATTATTTAAAATATAAAAGCCTAAAAACCAATACTAAATTTATCGTACACCAACCTATGTGACTTAGCCAATACTTCGAACATAAAGATCATGGCCCATGATTGGCCAATATTTATTTCGATCGACCTCCACAATAGCCCGGCCACCTATGCTATCTTTATGATCCTTCTTGGTCAGGCCATCTTTGTCCGGTCGGATAATTCGACAGTGGTGGAGAGAACTAAAGGACTCTTCGACCACATCGGCCATCCTATTCCGGTCAGCTGGTCAGAACATTTGTTGGAACATCCCACATCTGATCGCCGACCGGTCGGTCATCCAAGTCATAATAACACGTAATCCGACAATCATCGATCTCCTTCAACCTTCACATCGACTGATCGGTGTTCGTAACTATCTCATAATCTCCAAATAACCCGATCAGCGAATTCGGACGGTCAAACTAGTTCGCGTTGAACGTTTTACCGTTATAACACCCAGCAGCTACAATCGTCCAAACTGGTCGACACATTCCGACTTGTATTGTGGTACATGCGGAATGTTCGGATTTTTTTTATTTTTAAAATATTTATAATATTTATTTATTTTTCTTTTTTATTATGAATGTATCTATCGGACACTCCGATCAAGCTATTCCACTACGGTCATTTTGGCCCCGATCAAGTAGCGTTACTTTTCACCATTTCTCCACAAATTCCTCATCGTATAACGTTGCCGATCGCCTTATCCCTGGTCAGTTCGACCCGTCCCAAGTGGGCAACTGTCACTTCGGTCGCTCCACACGTCCCACCGGTCATCTGACCCACTTTTTTGTCGTAGAGTGGTTCAACAAAAAATTAGGAATAAGTGGTCCACATACGGTTGTTGATTGGTGGCTGTGGGAACACCCATCAAGACAGAACCGTTGATGGGTGGGACAGGTTGGTTCCACTCAGGATGATACATAAGTGATAAAGGGCTATCGTAAAACGTGGAGAAAATAAGATGATGCCGTTGTCATGCCCTGTCCCAGAGAACAATGGACCAGTAAGTATCACGATCGGATGTGGATATCCAGATACTGGACCGGGCTCGTGCGAGACCGGACCGGTCGAGATATATGTGATGAGCAGTGTTATGGACGGTCGATATATCAAGCGCGGTAGACCCTGGTCATTGGAGTGGATCATGGCCGATCCAAGTGGTTTGAGCTGATGAGATATTGAGATCACAATTGATCGGTCAAATAATTTGGCCCCGCCTTAGGATATGAAGACAAAGTATATGACAGAGCATGACGCGTGAAGTGGCGAGCTGTATGAGTCTTACCAAACTGGAATAAGCGACAAGGGTCGATGAACTTGCTCTGAATCAGCATGACGATATCAGATCGGATCCAACTCCAAGAGGAGTGCTGATTCGGTTTCAACCTTGCGGTTTAGCATACAATGGAAGTCGAAGATAGGGTTGAGCGAGTGAGGGATGTCGATGTTTTGGTGATCCTGAGGTGTTTCGAAGTGATCCGGGGCTGATTCGCCCTGATTCCCGTGCCGGTCATGAACCAGTCTGGATCAACCCCGAATCAGCTTCCAGGTGTTGAAAGAGAAGGAGTTTCATCCCAAGATTGGGTTGGTAATTAGGCGAACAGTGCCTGAGAGACCGATCCCGAGCTGGTTCTAAGCTGATTCTCGAAGAACTAGGCTGGTTGAAGATCGCCAGAGAGCCTGATCGTGATCGGTCCAAAAGTGGTACGGATCAGGTTGAAGATGCGTCGAGATGGGTTTATGGTGGTACTGGAACAACTTTGTGACAAAATGGGCAAGATTGAAGCATGAGGTGGGTCACATAAGTTGGTGTATGGTACATTAGGTATTAGATATTGCATATATAATAACATGTTTGAATTTTACCCCCTAAACAAAGAGTCGCTCCGCCACGTGTCGCGGTCATTGGGAGCACAGGGTTAACTAGGCCCTTGTAGCTCAACTTAATTCCCGATTAAGACGCGCATAGACGCATTTTGTTTTACGGGAAGTCTCCCGACGGGATTTGCTTAGGTTTTCGACCCTCACCCCCTCACGCGCGCGTGTCTTGAACGCGTTCTCATTAATTGGAAAGGTTTTGTGGAGATAACGTTTGTGGTTTACTGTGGAAGATCGTGGTTTTATCGTGGTTTTCGTGGTTTCTCGTTATCTCTCGTTTTATTGGCTGGCCTAATAGGACGAAGTTTCCCGATCAGTGCCCTTAAATACTTAACTAAGTATCGACACTAACTCGTTCTCCGGTGAAGATTCCCACCCGAGAACAACCCCGTTTCGAGAAGGTCATCTCCTCCGACCTGATTCGAATCATCCTTCTCATCTAGAGTCCAACTGAGTGAGTATAACCACCGAAGATCAATGGGTACACAAGGTGAGATGAAGTTAGATATGGATTCTATCGTACATGACGACCGGTCACAAGACCGGGAGGATCGGATCAGTCATCATAGTGATGATTCATCTGATCCGGATGCCGATCAGGTTCAACGGAGTACCCCCTCCGATAGTTGGTCGTCCGGGCTAGTGGGTATCCGAATTCCACCCAAGACTTCTGGATTTGGAAATCGGCTCCACCACAACGGTGCGTGTGCCCGGATCACTTGGTGACTCAGGATATCACCGTGATTTCTTTGAAGATGAAAAAGATGTGAAAATCAAAGTGGAGGAAACTTTCTCGGATGCATTGGAGGAAGGCGTATCGCTCCGATGCTGTCCTAATTTAAAAGAAGCGATGGTCGACCTGGTCCGGTGGAGTTCCAGGTCGAAATTAAAGATGCAAGAAATCCCCTAATGGCGTCTGCATGTCTTAACCGGGAATTGAGTTGAGCTACAGGGGCTCGTTTACCCTGTGCTCCTAATGACCGCGACACGTGGCGGAGCGACTCTTTATTTAGGGGGTAGATCTTCCTACCATCCGCCCCTGCGTTTCGCCACCTGGTCCCTTCCGAGCCGTTCTTTTAGATATCCGGAGCAACTGGCACTCTTAGTGGAAGGGACTGGTTTGCTCTCGTTGGGTTCGGCGGACTCCAGCCGACTGCGGCTGGGCCTTCGGAGCGCGATTCCCGAGCTGGCCTCCTTCTGAAAGACCAACCGGACGCTTTGTGCTGAATTATTCGATCAGCAAGTCACGATAGTTCGCTTGGAATGCGATTTTGCAGACCTGGTGAAGCAACTGTCGGCTTTACAGGTGGATCGTGAGAAAAAGCTCACCACCCTTCACGCCGACCAAGACCATGACCGGTCAAAGATGGACGACATCCAGGTCTTGACAACTGAGCGAGATCAGTTGTCCGCCGATCTTGATGCCTTACGTGCTGCAGCAGAACCCTCCGACACTGTTGCCTCGTTGCGGTCCATGGTTCGCTCTCTATCCATTACCGTCCGTGATCAAGGTATGTCCCGTTTCATTTTGAGTTATCCGCGGCGCGTGTATAACTTCTTTTGTTCCTTCCAGATGAGCGCATCGAGACTATGAAAAATTCAATGGTTGAGATGGTGGACCACCTGCAATTGCTCGAGGACCACCATCGTAACCATGACCAGTTGATCCAAGAGACGGTTCATACGATCCAAGAAGTGGAACGTTTGGAGATAGAGACGCGTCATATGGACGAGCAGGTTAACCTCCTGGTCAAGCAACTCTTTGATTCTCATATTGGCTGTTTCAGTGTTCAGAAACGGTTGAGTGAGAATCAGAAGGAGGGTGATGATCGTCGGCGAGAGTTGAATCTTGCTCGGGTCAAATTCGTGACCTTGCAGCTGGATGAGCATGCCTGGGCTCGCCGTCTCGACGATCTGAAGAAGGTCACCCACCAGATGATAGACAGGTGAACCGATCCAAATGCTGATTCGTGATCACTCCGGAAAGCTTTACGTGGATTTTCCCAGCTGGTCAGCACTCTCGTCCCGGCCAGTAAAATACCGAGCAAGTTTCCTGGATCGGGCCCACCTTTGCCGACATTTTCTTCTACTCCTCCTCCGCTGATCGACGTGGAAGTTGATCAGCCAGCGATTAACGAACCCGCGGCGCCTGAACGCGCACGGTCTGGTCCCTCCCTGATCCCGGGATCCGTTCCAGCTTCTTCGGGTTCGGCGACTCGTAAGCGGAAAGGTCATTCAAAGAAGAAAACGGTTCCTGCCAAACGTTCTCGCCTGTTCATCCCTGATTCTGATGGTGATTCGACAGACCTGGACGAGCAGACTCGAACCGCTTTGGCCAAGTCGCACACCCGGTTCGGACGACGATGGGATGGACAAACTGGAAGAGAAGCGACCGGCTCCGACCACTTCAAGTGACCCCCCTGCGACTAATGCGACGCCGATCGGTAGGCCTCCTAATTTTACTGGCGTCTTCATTCCGGCTTCGCGTTCAGCCGTCCGCCGTGATGACTACAGCTACGACCCAAGCAAGAAATTCATGGACCTATACATTATTCAAGGACCCAGGCCAACAGCGGCTCAGCTTGTGAATCGCCAGCCATGGGGTGCTCATCAACTTTGGGATCTAATGCCTATGGTCCTCCAAGATAAGAAGAAGAATGTTCCTCGCTGTTTCTCTCGACCAGGAAGATGAATTTTCCCCGCCAGGTCATCGGCACCTAAGGACGACGAGCGGCTCCCAGGTTTGCTCACAGCTAAAGCTATTCGGGTCATGATCGAGTCGAAGTCCTGGAAAGTTCTTGCGAACCCTATGCCAGGGTTAGATTTCCCCGATCGCCCATGGTTCCACGCCTTGAAGGCACGTTTGGATCAATTCTGCGAGGACCATGGTCAAGCGATATAGGAAGCCACCCATCAGTTCCCAATCACCCCAAGCATGCGCAAGGATGCTTGGACAGAACATTACTTCCATGCTCGCAAGCGTCGCCGCAGCAAAGCTGGGCTACAACTTGCGATTTCGTGGTGGATGGCGTCCAAATCAACGAATGTGGCTTGGGTGTTTTCCTGTTTCCTGCCGTATGCACCTGCCTATTCGCCGAGTGGAAGCGAAAGGTGTTACGGCTGATGCCGGAGAATGGTATCCTGGTTATGGACCGATCGGCACTATGAAAGATGCTTTGTCCTTCGCTGATCGCCAAGATCCCTGGTGGAACCAGTATCGCCTAAGTCCTATGGATCATCTGGCGCTTCAGATTTCTCGTCTGCGTGCGAAGTATGGCCCATAATTATCGCGACAACCAGTTTCATTTCGTTTTTCTTTTTAACCATTAATACATCGCGATAACTTTTTTCTGTGTTTCTTGTGTTCCGTATTCAAGACCATATCTCCAGATTCCAAGTCTTGTCCTCATTTTGCGTATTCGATTGCTCATATGCACGTCAATGTAATTGTCATGAATATATATATATATGTCCGTTGACTCCGAACCAGCATACTCAACTTGATCTCGACTTAGCGTTATCATTGGCTGATCCATAGAGATGTGTCGACCGTTATCATTGGCTGATCCATAGAGATGTGTCAACCCAGACTATTGTGACTCCTGGTTACCTTCTTCGTGAGTTTGCATAGCTCCAAATCGGTTCCGTCGCACCCGATCACGTTCAGATTCTCTTAGTAAATCTCCATAATTGAGGTCTCGTTCATCCACCCAAGCTGGGTCATTAAAACCTTTCCACTGGACCAAGGATTCACGATGGGTTCGACCGAATAGGGTTCTTTTGCCCGATAGGGTGTCCAAAATCTTCTCAACTTCGAATTCATTTTAATCTAACATTCTTTCCCTACTGTCTTCAGGCAAAAGAGCCTCGTCGAAATCAGACCTCGGCTGATCTTCGAGTGATAACCTGGATTTTTGGGCGATCGGGATATTCCCGGACCAGTTTCAGCTTCGACAAAAAGAAGATCGGGAAAACTCCGTAATCGGTGCCTGCGGTGATCAACCGGGCGGCATGATCGCCGATCAGCTCGGAAACACGGAACGGTCCGTTGCACATATGTGCTAACTCCCTGGCATATCCTTCTTTCACGCAATCCAAGTAAAGCCAAACCCTTGATCCCGGTTCAACATTAAGATAATCAGCCTGATCGTTATTCCGATCAGCCCTTTCTTCTCCAAAGTCGCTCATTGACCTGTTCTCGCGCATGTTGGTAATGGCGCTAAAGTCCCATTCGCCATCGACGGGCCTCGCGATCTCGACCTCGTGTACAACCGACGGGGATCGCCGATTCGATGGTAGATCGGGGGTCCCAACCGTACGCCAAATAAAAGGGGGTATCCCCCCTGATCCGATCGAAAGAAGAATTTAACGCAAATACCAGTCTCTCTGCATACTCATCCCAATCTTGTTGGGCAGAATCAGCGACATACATCTTAATAGCTCTGGTTAGCGTATGTACCATCCGTTCAGCGTTACCGTTCGCTAGCGGCCGGTAGGCCATGGTCGCACTTTGTTTCTGACCAAGCATCTGATTAAACGATTGGAAAACTTCAGCCATAAAACCCTGTTCCCAATCGTGCCTGATCACTTCACTTGCACCGAATCGCCTAAAGGCACATTCCTCATAGCCGCAGGAAACCTGTTGGGCTGTTCGAGTAGATCCAGCTTTAGCGATCACCAGTTCGGTAAACAAATCGGTCCAGATCAGCAGTTCAATATTGCCTTTGAACGATTTCGGCAAGGAGGAAATGTGATCCATCGCTATCACTTGACAGGGGTAGGCCGCCTGGATATTCCCGGGCGATCTACCTCAAATAGTCGGCATACCATACCCGGTTTCTCAATCTGTACATGTTCCGACAAACTTTTGTACACTTCGATATAGGTCTCTCCAGTGAAAATGCTTGCGAATTCTGTGGTATGCCCGGCCAACGCCCTGGTGACCACCCTCTAAACTGACATGATAATGGTGTAAATATCGGCTTGTAGGGTCTCCGGAATCACCAATTTCGCTGGTCGGTCGAGATCTGCGTCAGCTTGTTCAGCTTGAGAGTAATAGAAAAGTAAACGTTTTCATCCATTTCGTAAGTGGAAGCTATTTTTACACAATTCTTCGCTTCATTTTGGCTCAGTTTCTCCAGGTCACCCTTCAAGAAGATTTTCAAATCAACAATCCACTTTTCTTCATCTTGCGTCTTGAGAATCCTTTTAATCCGCAGCTTCTGCACTATTTCTTCCGGTAACCTTTCTCGAGAAACCTGTCTGGTAGGTGTCGATCTGATTCGTGACCTCGTCATGATCGATATTTGTGCTGATTTTCCTTTATCTTCTGAGTGAATCAGCTCGGGTAATCTATAAATCTTGACCAATTCCTCCAGCACTGCATTATCAGTAAACATCGATCCAGTCTGTCGTCATGACCATTGTGGCCAGGTGATCCGCACTCCAGTTCCAGTCGCGTTTCACGGTCATGGTTCAGCCATTCTCGTAGGGTTTTCATAACGCGATCATTCAACAACTTCAGGCGCGGAGCTTTGCAGTCGATTTCCCCGGTGGTCCGTCGGATCATAAAATTTGAATCTTTACATATGATTACCCTTCCACTCTTTTGCTCTTGGAGGAGATCCAAACCCAGCAACAAACCACGGTATTCGGCTTCATTGACTGTGATACCTGGAGTATATCTGAACCAGCAGATATGATAGTCCATTCCGGTAATTTCCACAGCAACGCACTATACGCGCTAACACCTTTCTTTACGCTCGCGGATCCGTCGAAACTTATGACTATCAAGTCTTCATCCGACGGCCGGTCTTCATCCAATCCGACGGCCGGTGGGGGTATAATGGTCGATTCTCGCGCGTTTCGAAGGAGCGACCTCGATCAGGGCCTCGTCGACTCCTGGCCGGGGGGTGATACTGGCTGCTAGGGTACCGATAATTTTTTCTTCACCCTTGGTGCATTTGATGATTTCCAAGGTCCACTGAGATAATAGCGCTGCCCATCGCCCTAGGCATCCGTCAATTCCGTTTGGAGACAATAACCAAGCTAAGGTGGACCGTCTAGACAGTAGTTTGATCGGTCTGGTCACCAGCATAGAATAACAAACATCCAATACGCGTAATAGTGCCAGCATTCCTTATCCACCATGCCATAGTTAACCTCATCCGGTTTTAACGTCCGGCTTGTAAACGTCACTGGACAATACACTCCATCGTGATCTTGGACCAATGCGGCTGATATTGTCCACTTAATTGCATACAAAATCACTACGGAAATCTGTTTTGAATCCAAATGTTTCAATATCGGGGTCGAAATCATCTTCGCCTTCAACATACTGAAAGCTACCATAGCTCGTTCCATATTACCTTCCGATCCAGACACGGTTCGGTCGTTCAGCGCGCCGGTTTTGAGATCCGATTCGTTGATTTTAGTTTCGTGACTGGTCTTGTTCGGTGATTTTCCCAACTGATCACGCTCTCGTAGCCTGTGATAATAAACTTCTTTCAACTCATATAATATAGGGAGACTGCATTGCGTTTAGTGAACGAGGAAAGGAAAGATTACTGAGCGCACCCAACTCCTTCGGATTTGCTTCGAAACCCTGAATCGACACATTATGACCAAAGTAAGCGACCTTGGGCTGACCCCAGAAGCTCTTGGCCACGCTGATCGATAAATTCCAGCGCTCGCAAGTGGCGAGGAGTCGTTCGACCTTGTCGCATAGAATATCCCACGACACTGCCGTAACCAAGATATCGTCTATATATGATAGCCTTCCCAAGACTATCGTCACTGATCCTGGTCTGGTTCACCTTCCGTGAACACATCGGGCAGATCGGTGATCTTTTGATCGGCACTGATCTGGAAGTATCCGTAGAGAGCATTGTCAATCAATCTCGGATAGATCTGCGGAGCGTTCTTCAATCCGAGGCATCCGATTCCATTCGAAAAGACCGAACGGTGTAACAAAAGCAGATATCTCTCGATCACGATCGGTCGTCAAACCACCCAGAAACCACTAGCCATGTCTAGTGAACAAAATCATTAAACTTTATCTTGATCCTCAAGTAAATCATTTATCGAGGGCATCGGATAAACCACCAACTTCGTGAGGGGATTCACCATCCTATAGTCGATACAAATTCTAATATCAACCCCATTCTTTTTTATCACAATCACAATCGGTGATGGCCACTGCGACGTTGAGGGTCGGATGATTTTTGTACTCAACAGGCCCTTGATCAAATCGGATAGCTTTTGCCGGTATTGTGGTGCGACTTTGCGACAACGTTGAGCGATTGGTCTCGCATTTCCCACATCAATATCACAAACGGATCCGTAAGCAGCTGGGGGTAGGGCATTACCCTCCCCAATCAGTAAATGACGCCTTTTGCAGATGATCTTTTTTAGTTGATCGATCTGCTTGGGGGTGTTTACTTCAGGGTCACCGACTTGTAGATCTTCCCGGGTGACCTCCGGTAAATATTGGGTGATACTTCTGGCAAAACCGCCACCTGTTTCTCGATATCTTCAATGTATTGATCACCACCTACATGTATACACATTCCCTCCGGTTCGGCATTAGCCTGGATCGCCCCTAGCGGATCATCTGACTGGTGATCTACTTCGGATTCCACTTCCTCCTTACCAACTTCAACAGGTTCATGTTCCAATTTCTCCCCACAATCCTGGTTCTCGCGTATTCTGTTGGCGTCAGAGTCGTCTTTAATCGTGTCTTCAGCATTTTCATCCACCTCCGTGGCCTTTGGTTATCCGGGTCTAATATAGCTCAACATTTGTGGACCTTTTTGACCCGACTTTCACCTGTCGCTTTCACCGACGATCCACTGGTCAATAACTTGGTCGGAGTTGTATATTCCGGCTTTTCAACCAAATGTGAGGTGTTCGTCTACCAAATTTTCTTCACTAATCAGGTTTGTGGTGGCTTGATACGCCAGATTTTGCCATTCGATATTTCTTCGTGATCCCACTGAGACATACCCTATCTGTCTAGGTACTTTCCCTTCAGGCAATCACATCCCTATGATCATATCTTCATGAACAATTAATGACTGATCAGGTATGTTGATAAATTCTGATATAGCTTGATCTACCAATCCTTTTTACGAAAGTCGGTACCCATCGTTCACCACGAGTTAGCCACAATTTCTGCTGCCGATCAGTCGACCGAATCATCACATCGACCGATCGGGCTACCGCAATGTTTTCATACTGACCCGTTTTGAGAATCTGCATATGAGTACCATATAATGGACGTCGGCCGGTTAACAGTATTTGCACCTCGTCTGGGAGGGTCCCATGAGACAGATCAAGCCGTATACCGGCTGGGACCATGAAATCCATTCCCAGTATCGCGTCCTGAACAGCTAACCCAAGCATTTAAATAATAGACCAGGGAACCGGCCAAAGTGATTTTAGCACGTGACCGTCCTTCGGTCATGTACGAACTTTCACCGATCAAAACACATTCTTGTCTCTGGGTACTGTCTATACGATGTCCCACCTTACGAGAAAAGGCGGAGTCGATAATCGAGACTTCTGCTCCAGAGTCAAAAAGAATAGTGGCTTTTCGTTATTTATCTTCCCTTTAGCTTTTGCTTGTTTAAAACACTTGTCAGGAGAGTGACACTTCCAGTATCCTCGGGATTCACCGGGCGGTAGGCCCAGCTCCATGATCCGAACGGGAACATTCATCCACGCTGAGACTGTAAACCGGACATCGATCGGCACAATTTAAAATAGAACATGCATTGTCGGTTCTCTCCTTTTCATCAAACTTATTCCTGCTACCGACGTATGCATAAATGCTGAACGTAGACCGCTCGGCTCGAACCAGATTCCAACCTGGCAAGTGATCTAGTTTAACATTTTCTCGACATCCGGTGAAGCATGCCGGGATGTTTAGTCGGCACGTACCACTTGCGCATCTGATTGAAAAACTCTTCAATTGGGCAAGCACCGGCGTCGTGAATCTTTCCACAAGTCTTACACACGAAAAAACAATGATCCGAGGGATGACCCTTACCATCACATTTTCCAATCTGATTCTCTCCTAGCAATCACGATCTCCATGCTTAGTCGACCCACAGTGTACGCATTTCTTGCGAGGTCGGTCCTGATCAGGCTGGGCTCCGCAAGATTTTCGTCCATCAACGCCATTAATCGATGATCTTGGGCGGAATACCGGCTCCATCGTGAAGATATGGCAATATTGCTCTTCATCTGAGCCTAACCTTGACCGGCCACTTTCTTCTCCCGAACTGGAACTGTCCGATTCCTTCGCAATCATCCGGATCGCTTTTGTCGGCCGAGCCGCTGGCGTCTTGACCTGGTCCAGGTGTGTTTTAGATCGATATGGATTCAATCCTATCTCGACCTTGGTTTCTCAACTTTTAGCTCGATGTAACGTTGTCAGGGTCAGTTCCAATTCTTCCGCGTTACTTATACGAATTAGAGTTAGCTGATCGGCCAAGTCGCGGTTGTCCAAAGTGCCTATAAAGTGTTCATCATGTTCGCGAGCCATATTCGCGTGCCGTGGATCCTTGATCGGCATTTCGGCTCGCAGACCAGCAACATCCAACCGGTGTAAGTATTCAAAAGGTGCTTCATCATATCTATTCTTCATATGGTAATACTGTCTCAGATACCCCTGAGTTGCAATATTGCTCCTCAAATTCTTCACACTGTTGAGACCACTTTAAATGTACTTCTCGGCTTAACTGCTTTAGCCAGTTCTTGGCCGGACCCTTTATCAGATCAGCGAAAATCAAACATCTTTCACCTTCCGATGTTTATCTCCCAAAAAAGCTGATTTCGTCCGACCCAGGCAGGCTCTAGCCTGATCAACATCCACATCTTTGCCGGTAAAATCTTTTAGTTCAGAGATCGCCGACATCCGGACTCGAGTGACTGTTACCGAATCACTATCGTATTTCATGCGCCGAGGCCATATTTGCCTTACGAGGCATCTCCATTTCCAAATCGTCCGGATAAAAGTGCTGACTGATCTCACCATCTGATTCCATATCCACGTCACTACGTGGGGGTGATTTGTGGAATCAGTCTTGATGACTGGTTTGGCATATCGATCGGACAATTCCGGCTGATCGAACTGATTCCATATCCACATCTACAGGTTTCTTAACCGATTTAGCCGTCGATTGATTCATGTTCGGTCTCGATTGCCATGGTTGCCCTTGTCCTGTGTATACTAAGGTAGTCCATGTTGTTCTCATACGAAACGGTTCATCATAGTCGTAAACATGGTTCGCATTTGTTCCGGAACTTGCGGTATGCCGGTAGGGTTATTGTTGGGGGTCGAGTTGTTTTGTCCGATTTCCTGAGCATCTTCAAAACTGTCTTCTGACCCGACTTGACCCGGTTCAGGCTTTTTTTCCTGTTCTGCGACTCGGCCTTGGAGTCAGTCTGTTTGATTCCCTTTCGAGCCCAATGTCATACGCGTCACTCCAACCGAGGAATCAGTAAAATCCGCTCCGGACCGTGCTGATGATTGATATATCGATTCGATATCCACAGGATATTCAACCAACTTTGATCGGTGTGAAGGATCAGCCGGCGGCGAATGGACCACGGTGTTCGCCCCAAGCAACGAGGCGATGTGGTCGTACAGCGTTATCATAGCCTCTCTGATCGTTCCTTGGTCTAGATCGAACAGCATATTCGCGTCGAACGCACCAGTAGTGAAACCAACTTCGTCGATCTGCGCCAAGAGGTTCCTGATCAGGTCGAGTTGACTGCCTGTGATAACCGGCCTGGTCGCCCGACCTTCAAGCTTCCCGATGATCTTGGGTTTTATGATCTTCATCACTCGGTTGGTAGCTAGGAACTTGTGAAACTCCCGAAGGTAAAACAACCGTTCTACATCCTGAACCGTGTTTTTTTTCGGCTGGTACGGTCTTTTCTTCATCATCTTCGAACATCTTCGAGTTAGGTTTCACATATTTTTTAGGTGAGTCATTATCGATCCGCCCCCATGTCTTTTTTCTCTTTTACAATTTTATTTTTATGCATAGGATCGAGGTCAGCACCCCGTTCCCTTCCAGGATTATAGTTGATTTTACTATAACCCAGATTGGTTCCGATCGGAGCCTTGTGGGAGTTGTTTCATCTTTAATTTCGACCTGGAACTCCACCGGACCAGGTCGACCATCGCTTCCTTTACGTTTGGACAGCATCGGAGGCGATACGCCTTCCTCATACACACCCGAAAAA
>MIQA02011176.1:4054-15014 GCA_001887855.2 Sclerospora graminicola | reverse complement strand
GGTACAAGGGCGAGATAACCAAAGACAAATACGTGACGTCAGCAAACAGTATCTTGGAAGCATCAGCGGGGGATTATCTGAAGGTAAGATATTTAGTTTCATCTCGTTCCCACTGAAATAGACGTGTTCTACTTTTCCAGTACTTTCAAGATTCACTAAACAATGAACTGGACGAGTCCAGTGATGTCCAGCGTACGTTGCAAATGTTAAGAGGTGACGCTCTTCGCCTGATATTTGAGGTCAAAATCCGCTTTTTTCAGTCGCGAGAGTTGCAAAATGCGCATTTGTTATTGATCCCGTCTCGGTGGAGCGAATCGATGTGTTGAAGTCAAAACTGCGTGATCAGCAAGGGGAATTAGAACGACTCCGAGAAGTCTTTAATTCCCAACATCCGCATATAATACTCGAGACTTCGACTAAGCATCCGATTTCATCGAATTTGATGTGGAGCGACATTGAATCGGACAGCTTTTTCGTGAACAGTGAAACTGGTGAGGTGTCGATTCGCCAACCTGGTGTTTACTTTGTCTCCGCAGTGATTACCGCCAGCACATCTCATTCTAATTCGAGCGAGTGCGTTAAATTGAAGAAGAGTGGAGCGCTTGTCCAGGTGGCTTACGTCTTTAACAGTGGTCAATATCCAATAACACTGTGCACTAGTATTTCGTTTGAAGCGAATGAACTCATGGTAGTCACGTGTTCCTGTTACATCTACGACTGTTTTGTCTCCATTGTTAAGCTTGGTTTATGAGTGTTGCTGCATGTAAATGCTGCCACGCATATACTAACGGGCGGTTAAATCAATTTCTATGAAACATTTGATACTTCGACGTATTCTTTCAAATACAACACGAATCTCATAATAACTTTGAATGATGATGGTAGCCATCCTATCTACGGCGAAGACAACAGAAGATCCCAATCCAGACCTAATACTACTTCTGGATTTTAAGAAGGCATAGGACACTGTATCACGCGATTTTCTCTTTTTAGCGCGTAAATAATTTGGATTCTCGGACAAGTTTCCCGCTGTTTTGAAAACTTTTTCTCGCAGAATGCCAGTCACAAAACCGGCATTCGTCGTGGAAATCTGCCTTTCTCTGATTTGTACGGCCAACTTATAAACTATATAAATCGAGGGTTATGGGTCTTATCGAGGGTAATACTTCGAGTATTTACTTATTGAATAAGGTATACACATGATACGGTCCCTAGACGAGGGCACATCTGCGAAGTTGTCGTCAACCGAGATATAAGTTACTCTAAAGTATATCTTATGGACGATGGGTACATGACACCAAATTGTTTCGCGTCGCCTATAAGATATTTTTGGGTCTGAATTTTGGGACCCATTGTACTAACTATACTATTTGTTTCACAGGACGTCACCTTCAGGTAGAGACGACTCACATAATAATTATGTGAAGCACCACCAATGGCAAACCATCGAGCCACACCATACGCTACGTCTGTAGGAGTGCGCTGGTCATTGGGGAATGGATTCTTCTTGTGGAAAATATCACTTTTGGAGATTTTCGATAATTTTAACCAATGCTGTGACCTATTTTTGTGTTGTGGACTATTATTAGTAACGATCGATTATCAGAATAGCTTTTTGTCACTTCTCAAAAGGAAAGTTACGAAAGTTACCTTTTTGAGATTGTGCTCGTAGCTAGGAACGCGCAGGTCTAGCGATAACACTTCTTAATGCACTTACATTTAAACAAGTTCCTGTGGAAGTTTGTTTGGATTTATTGGTTACTACTGGCTATTCAAGACTCAAGTTTCTTACCATGGCGTTTCGACAATGGAAAACAAGAATATCCAACAGGTTATGAGCCCAAAAGGTCAAGCTGAAGTAAAGCAAGAAAATCTGGAAGACAAGCAAACGGAACTGAAGAAGGAAGACGAGACATTGCTGGATTTGATGAAACGACTCGCGGGCAGAATGGATCGTCTAGAGGAATCACGGAATAACGTGGACATGGAAAATTGTGGCTTTAACAATTTGATGCGATTGGGGACGAAGCTGCGGATGGCATCCTTGGAAAACACTCCAGAAAAAAGACCTTATGCGGAAGAACATTTCAAGGGACCAGCTGGAAATCTTGGCGGGTATCCGGATGTGAAATTTCATGGGCAAAATGTTCCAGACATGAGATTTCCAGCACAAAACGTTCCGCCACTTTTTTAAACACCATCGGCAAAGGACTGCAAATTGTCCATCAGAGTTTTTGATGGAACAGAAGTATACCGAGGATTGGGCGCTGGCTTCAAGCAGTGGGGTACGCGTTTCATCCGCCAAGTAGCCATTGCGGAATCAGCATGCGGCTGTATGTGGACTGAAGAAGTCAAAGTCGACTTATTAGGCCACTACCTAAGCAGAACGGCGGAGCGTTTTTATAACAGGCAAGTGGATGGATGGTGGAGCGAAATTCCTACCCTGGTGCACATTATGAACAAGATGTTAAACGCCTTTCATACGAGCATAACGCCAGCCCAATCAATGAAATTATTCACAAGCAAAAAACACCGGAAACGGAGCTGGAACGAGCACTACTTGTATTTAGTGGCTATTTCCGAAGCGGTGGGCGGCGTGAACCTCTGGTGGTGGATAACATTGTGCACTACACTTCGGCGGAGCTAAAAAGAATTCTAATGGCAAGATACAACCACACAAGGACGGATTACGTATGGCAAGCCGAAGAATTGTGCCAATTCGCGCAGGCTGTAGAAAGCGATGCGAAACAAGGAAGAAACTATGGAGTTGAAACGGTGAATTACGTGGAAAACAAGTCAAAAGGATGGAAGTGTCACGCCTGCGGTGAAGCCGGGCATTTTCGAGCGAAATGCCCAAAAAGGAAGGCAAAAAGGTGGAATTTACGCTTGCAATTGTCGACGAGAACACGTCTTTCGAAAGAAACAAGTGGGTTCTCGACAGCGGTGCGAGCATGCACATTGTAAACGTCGATGCATACCTTCGTGAATCCGAAGATGTAAACGGAAAATGTTTTCAGGCAGACGGAAAAACATTGAACATTTCGAAGAAGGGCTGGGTTAAAATACAAGTGAAAGTGGGAACGAAAACGCGAACTATCAGATTGGAAAACGTTTTTTTCGTGGAAACCTTGGCAAAAAACATACTGTCCTATGGCCTACTCGTGAAAAAAGGGTGTGAGATGACGCACATCAGTGGAAAACGAGTGATGAAGCACCGGAAAAGTGGAGAGGCAATTTTCGATGTGAATATTACAAATAAAGTGTTCACAGTGGACGTTGAAGTTGAAAAAGAGCGTCAAAAGTCCGTGTTTTCAGTGCTGGAAGACAATGAAAGAGAAGTAAGTAGCGGAACCGATTTCCAAGAGGGGTCTTTAATGCATTTTCATGCTAGACCCTGACATCTGAATTACGACACCATCGAACGGATGGCAAAGGATCCAAATTTCGGGATCCTGCTTACAGATAAAACAAGATTAAATTATCTTACCTGTGCACAAGGTAAACAATCGAAGAATGCAAGACCCAAGAAAGATAGCGGTGCAAACGCGCCTACAGATCGCATTGGTGGTGTGATATGTTCCGACTTAAAGAGACCTATCACACCAAGAGACCGATTTGGAAACAGGTATTTAATTAATTTCGTGGATTTCAAGTCTAATTACGTGCGGGTTTTCTTGACAAGAACGAAAGATGCTGCTGCAAAGACGTTCGAGCATGTTTTAGCGGTTTTCGAACGACAATTCAACTGTAAAATTCACGTACTAAGGACGGACGGCGGTGGCGAGTATCGAAATCTGGACAGCTTTTGCAAAAACACTGGAGAAATAAGGCAAATGAGCGAGGCGTATAACCAATCAAGCAGCGGAAAAGCAGAACGCATGCACCGAACCATAATGAATATGGCTCGGCGCATGATATTTTCTTGTGGTGTTAGCCTAGCTTTTTGGGATGACGCGGTGCAATACGCCGCGTACATCATAAATAGAAGTCCGACAAATGGAAACCATACAAGAATGTCACCATTGGAAGTGCTGACAGGGAAGAAGCCGAATTTGGGAGAAATCGTCGCTTTCGGTTCACCATACTCGGTATATTGTCCAATTTAGTTTTTTCTTTAGTAGAGCATATAAAATACACATAATGGGATTCAACAATTTCTATTAAGGAGTATTCTCTTTTTTAGATTTAGCTTCGCCTGCCTGGACATACCAACCATGGACCTTTTTTTAAATACACTAATCTTGGTCTCCTTCCTTTGATAAACCAAGTTCTACTAATAGAGCCTTGCTGTCCAACGCGAATAATTTCACTTCTATTTTAAATACGAGTTATCGGAATTGTCTACCAGAAAGAATCTTCGGCACCATGCATTCTTTCAAAACCTTTTAATAAGAAAAGTTAGTAGAAAATATCGCTCTGATTAAATCTAAATAATCATAACTTAGCAGTATAGCTTGATGTACTACCTGACAAATTAAAGAAAAATGAATTACTGGGTGCCAAGGAACCCAGGAAAGAATTCCTTGGCACAAAGGTCAAGGATTGGGTTAATCGTGGGAAAAAGCGAGGAAGTGAAAGGGTACAAGGTTTACCTGAAAAACGAGAGGAAAGTTGTAGTAACCAGTTGTACTAAACCATAAAAACATCGAGACGCTGGACGAGACCCAGAACAGATTGGTAAAAAAACCATTGGGAAAATGGAGATCAAGAAGGAGAAGCGAACGCTACCGACACTTCGGAGAGAGTAAAGACGAAGAAGACAAAGAAGCCGTGGCAGCGGGGGTGTCATCATACTCGCAGCAAGACGAGAAAAGAAAACTAAGACAGGAAAGTCGCCGAAGAAGAAACGAAGTCCGAAAATGAAGAAATTGGATCGTTAAATTTGACCAGCGAAGTGGATCCAAAATCCTTCAATCAAGCGATGAGAAGCAGAAATTCCGATAAGTGGAAGATAGCGATTGACGAAGAACTCACGGCCTTGGAGCGAAATGATGCGTGGAAAGTGATTGAGCGACCTGAAAACTGTAGACCTCTTCATACCACGTGGGTCTTCAAAACGAAATCGGATGAAAATGGCAACGTCGAAAGATACAAGGCGAGACTTGTCGCATGTGGTAATGAACAGAGACTTGGAATCGATTATACACTTACGTTTGCTGCAGTCATTGAAATGGGGACGGTGAAGATGATCCTAGGGGTGGCGTACAAGTGGGGCACAAGTGCGAAACACGGGGATATCCCAAACGCATATGTGAAAGCGCTCGAAGAAGAACACGATATTTATTTATAAATTCCGCAAGGCATGGACACCTCAAGCAGAATTCAAGCGGGCGAATAAGTTTCGAATTTGGTGTTAAAATTAAACAAGACACTTTACGGACTGAAACAAGCGGGACGGCTTTGGAACAGGTTGCTTCATGCAAATTATTGGAGTTAGAATTCTCGCAAAGCTCCACTGATTTGTGTTTATACTTCAAGGCATCAGAAGTAGCTACTACTATCGTGGGGGGTACGTTGGCGACTTGACTACAGGTACCAGTGATGAACTAGTGGACAAATTTTTCGACGACATGAAGGTGCTTAAAATCAAGAATCTCGGGAAAGTAACGAAATATTTTGGAATGCGAGTCGTCTCCGATCAAGATTACGGATACAAGATCGACGAAGAAGTAACTATCGACGGCATCTTACGAGATTTCAAGCTAACGGAAGCGAACCCTGTGAAGATACCCATTGGCGGCGAATATGAAGACCAAAATCTGAAAGAAGACGAGCTTTTGTGCGAGAACAAGAAATCAGGAGAAGTTACAATCAAGGATTTTCAATCTCTTGTCGGAAGTTTGTTTTGGATTTTAAGATGTATACGCGCCCAGACAAAAATTTGCAGTCACATGCACCAAAGGCAATGGACTGGGATTTAGCGAAGAAGATTGTACGCTATTTAAAGGGACCGAAAGCATTGAAGTTGAAATCGAAGACAAACGACGAAGATGGCGTGGAAATTTGCGGATACAGCGATGCAAACTACGCTGGAGCAAAGGACGACAGAAAGTCGACTACGGGTGGCATTGTTACGATGAATGGAATTATCGTAAACTGGATCTGTACAAAACAAGGTGGGGTATCTCTGTCTACGATGGAAGCGGAGTTTTACGCTGCTTCGAAGGTGTTGTGGAAATACTCGGGTTTTTCGAATTGTTACAATGAATTGCAATTAAGGTTAAGCGTCCTATGACCGTGTTCATGGATAACCAAGCGGCTTAAAAAGCATTGAGTGGAATGGAAGGAACGTCAAAGATGAAACATGTGGACATTAGAGTAAAATTGATTTCGTCAAAATTCAAGGATGGAATGGTTTGAGCTCACTACGTGCCTACAAAAACATGTTGGCTGATTTACTGAAAAAGGCGGTTCCGCATCCAAGGTTGAAGGAATTACGAATTGCTTGCGGACTTGAATAGTCAATGGCAAATTCACATTGAGAAGGAGTGATGAAAATATTGGTTTTAGTGATATTGTGGAAAATATCACTTTTGGAGATTTTCGATAATTTTAACCAATATGAATTTAGGCTGTGATCTATTTTTGTGTTGTGGACTATTATTAGTAACGATCGATTATCAGAATAGCTTTTTGTCACTTCTCAAAAGGAAAGTTACGAAACTTACCTTTTTGAGATTGTGCTCGTAGCTAGGAACGCGCAGGTTTAGCGATAACACTTCTTAATGCACTTACATTTAAACGAATTCCTGTGGAAGTTTGTTTAATTTGATTGGTTACTACTGGCTATTCAAGACTCAAGTTTCTTACCATCGCGCTACGACAATGGAAAACAAGAATATCCAACATCTTCTGCCAAGATCCCTCGTAGCTAAAATGTACTCCCTAAGTTAGTATTGACAATCACTGATCCAATTTTTGACAGCCCTTCTAGTGTGTACCTCATGAAAATCTCATATGCCTCGAAACTGCTTCAAATATAGGAGCGACTCCATTAAGATATCGACGTCTATAAGATATACTTTAGAGTATCACATCACAGCCATTCTAACCGGAATAAGGCAGGGATGTCTCCTGGCGCCCCTCCTATTCATTATTTCGGCAGAAATTTTAGCACTCGCGGATATTGAAATACCAGGAGGAAGCGGTTTGAGACACAAACTTTCTGCCTTTGTCGACGACTCGACCATTTTCTACAGAAAGCAAAGGATGTTTTTTGGGTACAACTTATAATACTTCCTCTGTGCAGAAATATAAGGCAGGTTTTTTCGAAAACTCATTTTTAAGCAAGGAGGGGTTATCTGAGGCTAGCTGATTGGACGCTTTAGATTATTAGTCCATGCTGTTTGGAGGGGGTTTTGTTTTATTCAAAACGGCTCAGCGGTTTTCGAGATATGGCCTTTAAAGTCGTACACTCCATGGGGTCCGAGCTCTCAAAATGACGCAGACGGATCCGAGACACCGCAAGCACTACAAAAACTTGGCAGCGGCCTAGAGCAAGAAGGTACTCGCTTATATGTTCTAAAAACGCGTAATATAATCTGCTGTCTAAGGGTGTGACAAAGGGTCTTACTCTAATATTTGACTTTCTCAGTGTAATGGGGTGCCATTACATAAGTGATATTTAAGCTGAAATATCACAGTTTAATTCCAGACTTAATGTCTGATATGCGAATATTGGATTATAAGTTGTTATAATCCATCTTGAGAACAGATTCTGATACATTATCGAATCTAACAAGTATTCTAATGATAAAGATATCATTCAGACCAGCTTTATACTACATGTTTGTATGATTAGTTTAGATTTAATCATAGTTATTAACTCTAAACCACTCATAATATATTCACTCTTAAACTTACCTTCTTCTAGACACGTGGCCTTCGGTTTATATATATATTATATATATAGACTTAAGTGACTAATTGATTAATTAATTAGTCTACCCTAAAGCTTATCTTAAGTAAACTAAGGAGGACCAAATTTACATTTTGTCCTATTCAATTGCACGCTTCCTCACTGCAATTTTACAGTGTAAGCCAGTAACAGCTAGCCTGTTACACCTGGTAGCACTTTGTGGTCCGTCTTAACGAACCCCTGCTTACGCGTTCCGCCAGTTAACTAGCGAAACGAAGGTTTAAGAGACGCCGGCTGTCATGGCGACGGCCAGCGATCGTGAGCGTGAGCGACAGCTCGCGCATGATTTAGTTAGGGAAAACTTCCCTAACTGGTCACAGAGTACTGTGACCACTGTGATAGAGATGATCCGGACCATAGGGCCCGAGATCATCTCTCTCCTCCGAGGTAAAACCCCGGAGGAAGCCTTAGAGACAGTTACCCGTTTTAAGAGGATGTATGTTGATCATCAAGTGCGCAACGCAATATTGCGGTCGTAAACAACAACAACGCCCACACCTAGAGCGGGCGTTGAAGTAGGAAAGGCGCGGATTCCGCCCTTTACTGGCGAAGGGGGTGAACCCCTTCGTAGGTGGTTCGCAGAGGTGGAAGATGCCCTCTCTGCGCAAAAGATTGTGGACCCACGTTCACAAGCTTATTTCGCCACCACATGCCTAGGCGGTCGCGCCAGGGCATGGGCGATGAGCCGCAGATCCACTGATGGTTCTGCGTTCCTGACGTATCAGGATTTAAAAGCTGAGCTGAAGCTCAACTTCGAAGCTCCAGAAATGGAGCTTAGTTGCCGCGAAGAGTTCATGGAACTCAGGCAGGGCAAGCTGAGCCTACATGCGTACGCTCAGAAAATACAATATTTGTTATCAAATATTGTATACGAGTCGGTGCCCCCTGCCATGCAGGTCACTGGCTTCATGAAGGGACTGAATGACGGTCCCATTAAACAGAGTCTTTATCGGGTTCCCCCAAAGACTCTGAGGAATGCTATAGACCAAAGCATCCGAGAGGAATTCAGCATGGGTTCAGCAGCAACGCATGCTGGGGTTACCGTATACCATCTGTCGTAGCCGACACCCCCGGGAACAATAAATGCCTGCACATGCTGATGATTTGTTTTGGAATGTTTTTAAAAGGTTTTAATAAGAAAATTGGCAGTAGATTTCGGACAAAACAAGAAATCTGGGTAATTTGAAGGTCACCATGATGATCAGAAAGGGGTTTACACTGTCATCCCTCCCAGATCTTTAAAAATGTAGGTGGCCTTTGGCCTCCATTTTCACTGTGTTTCATCTGGCCGCGCGACATCGAATAGACAATCGCACGATGTCCAATCAAATTGACTTTTTTGTACCCCTTACCCAAAAGTGATCGACTGTGATTGGCTGAGAATTTGTGTTGATTATAACAATTTGTATGATATGAAAAATGTTATACGGTAGTCGAAAAGGTCAACTACCTTTCGACTTTAACATGCCGCCAGTGCAGCATGTTAACAATAACAATTTCTCGAATAGACGAAGTTCACAGACTTCGTCCGAGACACAACCCGCGCCCGGGCGGGGCGGAGGAGTCAGAACCATGGACTATGATTGCAGTTCCTGACATCGAGGGAACCCGAAACAAGAAGTTTCTTCGCTGCAATAGATGCGCGAAGATGGGCCATTACGCCCATGAATGCATGGCGCCACGCAGACAGCGGACTGGACAGTCCGCTGGCAAGCGACATCAACAGGGGCAACCCTCTGCTGATGCAAAAAACGTCAACAACCAGTAGGGGCGGGGCGCCCTACTGGACTGGTTATCTCCATGCCGACATCGGGCATGTGAGGGTAATAGCCCCAGACGGGACTATGTCCTGTCAGCATGTGCAGGGTGAAGAGAACCCCCTCATCACCCTGGAGGTTAAGCCGCATGGTAACGATGTCCCCATGCGTGCTCTGTTTGACACAGGAGCGTCAAACAATTTCGGTAGAACTGAGGCTCTAACATCGTTGAACTTCGTGGAGATTGAATCCCCACGAAGCATGTTCTCGGTCCAGTTAGCAACAGGTACAACCGTGACTATACCAAAGCGTGTGATTCGCACACGCTTCGAGTTACACAAACTGTAGTTCGAGGACGAATACATCGTCCTCGATCTTGACGACAAGTTCGATGTTATCTTGGTCATCCCTTGGATGTCCAAGCATCAACCAACAATCGACTGGGTTAACCTGTCGATCGACTGCGGCGGTCTCACAGGATTTGATCACCCTGTGAGTAATCCGGCTGTATCTAATGATACAACCGCAGAGTCAGACAGTCTGGTGGGTAGCGATGGCCACCAGGTCTGATCCGACTAGATCAGCGGATGGTACACCCGCTGATCAAAGTGCAGAGGGACTTGACACGCAACGAATGAGTCGTTGCGTGTCAGTAATGTGTGCAACACGGGCGCAAAGCACTCCCGTGTTGACGTTGCTACTACAACCGATGACGGTCGTGGCAAAGAGAATGCACACGCGGTGGGAAACACCCACCGTGAAAACAATGAAACCGTCACGGAAGTAAATGGCTTCCGTGTTGAAAATGAAGAACTCACGACTGAGAGCAGTCGTGAGTGCATGAGCACCATGGTAGACAGTGGTCACTATGAGGAGAAGGCCTTGCGTATGAGTGATGATCACCGTGCAACAGATCAGACGAAAGCGTCTGATCTCGCAGCTGTGTCCGTCGAGACGAAACGTCCTGACGCAGACAGAAACGGATTAGCTACCCAGTCTCTCACACTCGACAACCCTCCGAACCTAAGTTCAGAGGTGATGGCCCTTCCAGCCTTGAGCTGGAAGAAGTTCGTGAAGAACGTGCGAAATGATCAGATCGAACAGATCTGCGTCATTGTCCATCTGACGAGGTTGTGGATATTCGAGAGCGAATAGCCACTTTACAATTGGAAAACATCGGGAACGAACTCGTTCCCAATGGAAAGAACGCTGAGAACGAACTCGTTCCCAGTGATCAACCAAAGTTCAGCGCTTTGAAGCGAAGAGCTGGGAGTCGCTTAAGGCG
>MIQA02011164.1:0-13208 GCA_001887855.2 Sclerospora graminicola | reverse complement strand
AATAAAAAAACTAATAATTTCAAAAAAAAACAATTATCAAGACTTTCTTATGTTCGATTTATTTTAAAATTTTTAAAAATTAAAAAAAGAAGAAAAAATAAACATTTTTTCAAGAAAAAACAAGTGTTCTTTCAAAGAAAAAATATGTTGAAAAAAAAGAAATAATATTAAATTATGCCACAATTTGATCAATTTTCATTTTTAGATCAAGTTTCTTGTTTTTTGGTTTTTTTCTTTTTTTTTTATATTATTCTTACTTATTTTTTTTTACCTCAAATTTGTTATAATTTGAAATTTAGAAAAAAAAAATTAATTTTTGATAATAAAAAAAAAAATCAAATTAATTTTGAAAAAAAGAATTTTTTTTTTTTTTTTAATATGCTTTTTAAAAAATAACATAACTTTTTGTTCTACTAAAATAAAGAACACACACGCCTAACTAACACAACAACTTTTTGGAACATTACTCCCCTAAAGAAAGCCCTAAGACTAAAATTTTCCCACAACAAAAAAAAAAAAAATTTATCTAAATTTTGACAGCAGATCACCAAAATAATCCATAAAAAAAAAGAAAAAAAAACCCATAAAAAAACAAGAAACCCCGATTATTCATTATCATTTGTCGTAATTTTATACAACAAAAAAATTAGATTATTTTTTGAATCAAAGATTTTTATATTTAAAAAAATTTTTATTTTAAAATAATCTTTTAAATAAATGGTATAGCCTCAGTTGGTAAGAAGGGCACTGGACTTTTCTTTTTAATAAAATTAATATCCATATCTGAATGGTCTTGGGTTCGAATCGCCAATTAAATTTATTGGGGATATACTATTTCAAAATAGTAAGACAAAAAAGAAAAAAAAAAATATGTTATATGGCTTTTGGGCAAATATAAGGTTATTATCGGTTCGGCGAATCCGATTATCTCCATATTGATTTTAATTATATAATTTTATGCAAAAAAAAAAAAAAAAAAAATATTAAACAGCGTTATTTATTTAAAAATTTTGAAAAAAATAGATTAACATTAAAAATTCTTTCAAAAAATTTAAATATTAAAAAAGATTTACGATGGAAATTACAACAAAAATGGTTTTTTTTTCATCAAAATTCTTCTATTACTCGAATTAAAAATTTATGTATTTTAACTGGACGTTCTAAAAGTATTTATCGTTTATTTAAAATTTCAAGAATTCAATTACGTAAATTAGCCTCAAAAGGTTTATTACCCGGTGTTTCAAAATATAGTTGGTAAATTTTATTATGATGATTGTAACAGATACTCTTTCAAATTTATTTTCACAAATAAAAAATGGTTATTTAGCCAAAAAGTCAAAAATTATACAAAACAAATCAAAACAAAGTATAAATATTCTAAATATTTTAACTCATGAAGGATTTATAAAAAGTTATAAAATAAATTCCAAAAATAAATTAAATATATATTTAAAATATAAAAAAAATAAAGCAGTTGTAACACATATCAAACGTTTATCAAAACCTGGAAAACGTTTATATATAACTAATAAAGATTTATATAAAAAAAAAACAGGTTTTTATCTTATTTCAACATCTTTAGGTATTTTAACTGATTTACAGGCTAAAAAATTAAATGTTGGTGGTGAATTAATTTGTCAAATTTTTTAAAATTATGATTCAAATATTAAAAACAGATGTGAAATTAAAAAATAAAATTTTTTTTAAAAGTTCGTTAATAAATATTCAACTTTTTTTTATAGATCAAAGTTTTATTTTTCCAAATAATATAAAAATTTTTAATAAAAATGAAATAATTTTTTTTGAAACATCTTTAGGATTATTATCATTATCATTAATGAATAATATATATTGTTTTATTAAAAAAAATAAATTATTAATTAATTATAATATAATTAAAAATAAAAAAAGTATTTTAAATTTATATAATAAATTAATTAAAATAAAAATAAAAGGTGTTTTACGTGGTTTTAAAATTAGTTTATTTTTAAAAGGTATAGGTTTTAAAGCTTTTATTAAAAATAATAATTTAATTTTAAAATTAGGATTTAGTCATGATATTATTATATCAATTCCTTCTAATATCAAAATTATTAATCAATCAAATATGTTAATTTTTAGTAGTATTGATTATATATTTTTAAACCAATTTGTTTATTATATTAAAAATCATAAACAACCTGAACCTTATAAAGGGAAAGGTTTATTATTAAAAAATGAAAAATTTTTTCAAAAAGAAGGAAAAAAAAGTAAAAAATAATTAAATATGATAAAAAAAAAAAAAAATAATAACATTTTATTAAATTTATTATTTAAATCAAAAAACATGTATGGAGATTTATTAATTTATACAAATAAAGAAATATTACCATTTATTTATGGTAATAGATATGATCATACTATAATTAATTTAAAAAATGTTTCTTTTTTTTTAAAACGTATTTTTAAATTAATAAAATATACAATAAAAAAAAAAGAAAAAATTTTAATAATTGGTAATTCAAATGAAATTAAATTTTTATTTACAACCGCATTTAAAAAAAAACATTCTAATATTATTTTTTTTACTAATGACTGGATAAATGGATTAATTACTAATAAAATTAGAAATACAACATTTAATAAAATAATTCATTATTTAATTAAAGAACATGAAATCAAATTAATTTTAATAATTAAAAGTTCAGTTAAGGATACTTTTTTAAATCAAGAAATTTCAACTTTAAAAATTCCAATAATTTCATTAATTAATACAAGTCAAACTATGAAAAATATTAATTATCCTATTGTAACAAATTCAAAAAATATTCAATCAATATATATTTTAATGTATTTATTACGTAAAATGTTTTAATAAATAATATGAATAAATTAAAACCAAGAAATAAAATATGTTTTCAAAATAATAAAAACATTCATATAAATTTAAAATTATTAAAATTAAGATCAAAAAAATGGAATATATTTAAAAGAAAATTACGATATAAAAAAGAAATTAAACCTGAAAAACGTAAAAAATTTTTTCAAAAAAGATTATTTGAAAAACAACAATTTAGAAATTTTTATGGATGTATTCATGAATATCAATTAAAAAATATATTTAAAAAATTATCAAAAAAAGATAATAAAATAAATATATTTCAAAAATTTATTATAATGTTAGAAAGTCGTTTAGATATTAATTTAGTAAGATTAAAATTAGTAAAAACTATTTTTCAAGCAAAACAATTAATTAATCATAAAAAAGTTCAAATTAATAATAAAATTATAAGTAAACCTAATTTTATATTAAAAAAGGGGGATATCGTTTTTATTATAAAAAATTATAAATATGCAAAAAAAAAAAAAAAATTATGACCAAAAAAAATTTATTAATAAAAATTATGACCAAAAAAAATTTATTAATAAAAATTATGACCAAAAAAAATTTATTAATAAAAATTATGACCAAAAAAAATTTATTAATAAAAATTTTAAAATTAATAAACCTTATTTTAATAAAAAAAAAAAAAAATATTATTTTCGAAAGAAAAAAGATATTTATTATTTTTTAGGTGAAAAAAGACCAAAAAAACCCTTAACAACTGAATATTTATATAGAAATAAAAAAATAAAAAAAGGTATTTTTTTTAAAGAACCTACTTTTAAAGCAATTTTATATCCTTTTCATTTAAATTTAAAATTAATTAATGAATATTTAAAAAAAAAATAAAAATTCAATTTATTTCAATGGTTTAAGTATAAATAAATAGTAATAATAAAAGCATTAAATGAATGCCTTGGCATTAATTTTATTTTTAGGACGTAAAAAATGCGAAAAGCTATATTAAATAATATATTATTTCGAAATATAGATTTCCTAAAGAAAACTTTTTCTTTGTGAAAATTTTAAAAATAGTGAATTGAAATATCTAAGTAACTATTAAAAAAATCAAACGAGATTCTGTAAGTAATGACGAATGAAAATGGAAATTAGGTTTATAAAAATCAATTAAATTATTTGAAAAATTTTGAAAAATTTACTAAAAAAGGTGAAAGTCCTGTAGAATAATTTTTTTTTATAATAGTAAAAAGAGGTATGTGTAATCTTTTTTGAATATTGGGGAACCACCCTCAAAACCTTTTAAAAATTAATGATCGATAGTGAACAAGTACTGTAAAGGAAAGGTGAAAAAAAACTTTTGAGTTTGAAATAATTCTGAAATTTAATGTTAATAATCAATTGGAACTTTTAAAAAAAGTGACAGTGTACCTTTTGCATAATGGGCCAGCAAGTTTATTGTTATAGCAAGCTTAATTTAATAAAGTAGGCGTAGATAAATCAAGTTTTAAAAAGCTGTAAGTTATATAAATAAGACCCGAAACTGAGTGATCTAATTATGAACAGATTGAAAAATAGGTAAAACTATTTGAAGGATCGAACTCACATATGTGGCAAAATATGGAGATGATTTGTGATTAGGAGTGAAAGGCTAATCAAACTCAGAGATAGCTGGTTTTCCGCGAAATCTATTGAAGTAGAGCATTTAAAATCTTTTTTTGGGGTAGAGCACTCATTGAGCTAAGGGGCTTAAAAACTTACTAAATTCTTGGAAACTCCGAATACAAAAAAACGTTATTTAAATAGACAGACATTAGGCGCTAAGGTCTTTTGTCAAGAGGGAAACAGCCCAGATTGATCGCTAAGGTCTCTAAATAATATTCTAAGTGAAAAAGGAAGTAAAAAAATAATGACAACCAGTAGGTAGGCTTGGAAGCAGCCATCCTTTAAAGAAAGCGTAATAGCTCATTGGTCTAGTTTTTTTGCGCCTAAAATGTATCGAGACTTAAGAAATTTACCGAAGCGGCAAGTTTTATGAAAAAATAAAACGGTAGCGGAACATTCTGTAAATTAATAAAGATATATTGTGAAATATATTGAAGATATCAGAAAAGAAAATGCTGGCATTAGTAACAAAAAATAATGACTATTAATCATTATCACCGTAAATCCAAGGGTTTCTATGTTAAAATGAATTCTATAGAGTGAAACGGCCCCTAAGAAAGATTTGACGAAAGCAAATTTTGATGGGATAATTTTTAAATTAAATTTTTTAAAAAAAGTGACAAAAATTTTAAATTTTTCAGGAAATAGCTTTTTTAATTAAAAACCGTACCCTAAACCGACACAGGTGGATAGGTCGAGTAGACTAAGGTGAATGAGAGAACTATGTTGAAGGAACTCGGCAAAATGACTTTGTAACTTCGGGATAAAAAGTACCTAATTTAACTAATTAGGTGGCACAGAATAGGGGGTTGCGACTGTTTAATAAAAACTTAGGACTCTGCTAAATGGTAACATGATGTATAGGGTCTGACACCTGCCCGGTGCTGGAAGATTAAAAGGAAATGTTTACGCATTGAATGGAAGTCCCAGTAAACGGCGGCCGTAACTCTGACGGTCCTAAGGTAGCGAAATTCCTTGTCGGGTAAGTTCCGACCTGCATGAATGGTGTAACGACATCCCCGCTGTCTCCAACATTGACTCAGTGAATTTGAAATATCCGTGAAGATGCGGATTTTCTATAGTTAGACGGAAAGACCCCGTGAACCTTTACTACATCTTTATATGGTTATTTTATCTAATATGTGTAGTATAAGTGGTAATCGTTTAGACCTTTACGCTAGTAAATTGTTTAGATATCTTTGAAATACCACTCTTATTAAAATAAATAACTAATATTTTTTAAATAGACAGTGTATGGTTGGTAGTTTGACTGGGGCGGTCACCTCCTAAAGAGTAACGGAGGTGTACAAAGGTAAGCTCAAATTGGATAATTTTATCAATTGTAGAGTATAATGGTAAAAGCTTGCTTGACTGTAAGATAGACATATCAAACAGGGACGAAAGTCGGTCATAGTGATCCGATAATTCTTTGTGGAAAGATTATCGCTCAACGGATAAAAGGTACTCCGGGGATAACAGGCTAATGACTCCTAAGAGCTCCTATCGACGGATTCGTTTGGCACCTCGATGTCGACTCATCACATCCTGGAGCTGAAGAAGGTTCCAAGGGTTCGGCTGTTCGCCGATTAAAGTGGTACGTGAGTTGGGTTTAGAACGTCGTGAGACAGTTTGGTTCCTATCTTCTATAGATATTTTGAAAAATGAAAGAATCTAACTCTAGTACGAGAGGACCGAGAAGGGTAAATCTCTGGTGTATCGGTTGTTTAAAAGCATTGCCGAGTAGCTAAATTTATTTTGGATAATTACTGAAAGCATCTAAGTAAGAAACCGTTCTTAAAAATTTTTCATAAAAAAACTGTAAAAGATGATTACATAGATAGGTTTTAAGTGTAAGTATTGTAAAATATTTAGCTTTAAAATACTAAAAGTTTACAAAATTTAAATATATTTATTTCTTTGTAGCTCAACGGTAGAGCAAATGGCTGTTAACCATTAGGTTATAGGTTCAAATCCTATCAAAGAAGTTTTTATATTGGGGTCGAATAGCCAAGCGGTTTACGGCAATAGTTTGCTAAACTATCGGTTAATTAAATTAACTCGTGGGTTCAAATCCCACTTCGACCTATTAATAAGATGATGTAGTTTAAAGGTAGAGCGTGGGAATCATAATCCTAATGTTGTAGGTTCGAGTCCTACCATCATTATAATTAAACGGAAGATAGCATAGTCTGGCTAATGCATCTGTTTTGGGAACAGAAGATCAAAGGTTCAAATCCTTTTCTTCCGAAAATTGCGCATATGATGAGATAGAGTAATAGGTTAACTTGTCAGGCTCATAATCTGAAGATGTAGGTTCAAGTCCTGCTCTCATCATTTTATTATAATATAATAAAATAATTAATTATGATTCAAATTCAAACTAAATTAAAAATAAATGATAATAGTGGTATTAAAATAGGACAATGTATTAAAATTTATAAAAAAAAAGTAGGAAAAATTGGAGATACAATTTTAATTTCAACTAAGAAATTACGTTTGAACCAAAAAAAAAAAAATTAAAATAGTAAAAGGTGATTTATTTAAAGCTTTAGTTATTCATACAATATATCAAAAAAAAAGTACAATTGGTAATCTAATAAAATTTGATAAAAATTGTATAATTATTTTAAATAATCAAAATAAACCTTTAGGAACACGTATATTTGGTCCAATTACTTCTGAATTTCGAAAACAAAAAAATTTTAAAATATTATCATTAGCTTCAAATATTTTATAAAAATCTATGGAAAAAAATTTACAAAATCATTATCAAAATGTTATTATATATGATCTTTTAACAAAATTAAATTTTAAAAATATATTTGAAATTCCTAAAATAACTAAAATTTGTTTAAATATTGGATTTAAAAATACAAATATTGAAAAAAAAAAATTAATTAATATAATTTTACTTTTAAAATTAATAACTAATCAAAAACCTCTTATAACTAAATCAAAAAAAAATAATATTTATTTAAAAATAAAAAAAAATTCAATTATTGGTTGTAAAGTTACTTTAAGACGGAAAAATATTTTTAATTTTTTAGAAAAAGTGTTAATTTTTATTATACCACATTTAACTTCAATAAAAATTAATTGTAAAAATAAAAATATTTTTGATTTTCAAATTTCAAATATTTTTGATTTTTTTGAATTACAAACTGAATTTTCAAAATTTAAAAATATACCATCTATTGATGTATCTATTCATACAAATGTACAAAATAATCATGAATTATTTTTATTATTAAATTCACTTTTTATAATAAATTCTTAGCAAAAATAGCTCAATGGTAGAGTATAACCTTGCCAAGGTTAATGTTGAGGGTTCAAATCCCTTTTTTTGCTTAAATAAATATAATGGACCCAAAGGCAGTATTTGGTATTTCCATTTTTTTAATTTAATGGGAATAATAATAGAATTGACATTTTTTTGTGATTATAGATTAATTGGTAAATCTTTTATCTTCCAAGTAAATATTGTGGGTTCGAGTCCCACTAATCACATCAAAATATAAAGGAGAAATGGCTGAGGGGTTAAAAGCGGCAGACTGTAAATTTGTTGAAATATTTTCTACGTAGGTTCAAATCCTACTTTCTCCAACTATTAATGAAAATTATTTATTAAAAATTAAAAAATTTTTATCTTTTAAGATAAAATTAATATAAGAATGTTTTATTAATTAAATTTTTAAAATTTAATTATTTGAAAAATTATTATTAAATAATTAATATTAAAATTTAAATAGAGTTTGATCCTGGCTCAGAATAAATGCTATCGGTATGCTTAACACATGCAAGTTAAATGTATTTAAAACATAGCGGACGGGTGAGTAACACGTGAATTATCTACCTTTTAATTCAGAATAATTATTTTTATAAAAATACTGAATAAATAAATTAAAGTTTTTAACGTTAAAAGATGAGTTTGCGTAAGATTATGGTAGTTGGTAGTTTAAAAGACCTACCAAGCCTTTTATCTTTAGCTGGTTTGAAAGAACGATCAGCCACATTGGAACTGAGACACGGCCCAAACTTTTTTAAAGGCAGCAGTGGGGAATTTTGGACAATGAGCGAAAGCTTGATCCAGTAATACCGAGTGAGTGAAGAAGGCTAATTAGGTTGTAAAGCTCTTTCATTAAGGAGGAAAATGACAGTACTTAAAAAAGAAGTTCCGGCTAATACCCGTGCCAGCAGCCGCGGTAATACGGGAGGAGCGAGCATTATTCGGAATGATTAGGCGTAAAGAGTTTGTAGGTGGTTTTTTAAGTTGAAAGAAACAAATTAAAGCTCAACTTTATACATTTTTTCAAAACTGATAAACTAGAGTATAAATAGAGGATAATGGAATTTCTATTGGAGTGATAAAATACGTTGATAATAGAAGGAAGGCCTATGGCGAAGGCAATTATCTGGGTATATACTGACACTGAGAAACGAAAGCTTGGGTAGCGAACGGGATTAGATACCCCGGTAGTCCATGCCGTAAACGATGAGTGCTAATATTTAGAATTTTTAGATATAACAGCTAACGCGTTAAGCACTCCGCCTGAAAAGTATAATCGCAAGATTGAAATTCAAAGGAATTGACGGGAGTCTACACAAGCGGTGGAGCATGTGGTTTAATTCGATAATACGCGCAAAACCTTACCAACTCTTGCTAATTTTTATATAAAATTTTATATAAAAAACAGGTGTTGCATGGCTGTCGTCAGCTCGTGTTGTGAAATGTTTGGTTAAATCCTTTAACGAGCGCAACCCCTATTGTTAGTTGCTAATTTATTAAAATAAAATAAAAGAACTTTAACAAAAAGATTAATGATAGGTTAATGGAAGATGGGGATGACGTCAAGTCTTTATGGCCCTTATGAGTTGGGCTACACACGTGCTACAATGATAATCACAATGAGAAGCAATAATGTTAAGTTGGAGCAAATCTTTAAAAATTATCTTAGTTCGGATTAAGGGCTGAAACTCGCCCTTATGAAGTTGGAATCGCTAGTAATCGCAAAACAGCATGTTGCGGTGAATATGTTACTGGACTTTGTACACACCGCCCGTCACATCAGGGAAGTTAATTATTTTTAAAATGATTTTAATGTATTTAATAATTTTAAATAACTATTTAATTAAAATAATTTATAATTTAATTTAAATAAATTAAAATACTTAGAAAGTAATTAGTAACTTTGATGAAGTCGTAACAAGGTAGTCGTAGGGGAACCTGTGTCTGGAAGAGATCTTTAAACATTCTTAAATTAACTTTAAGATCTGGGGAAAATAGTTTAATTGGTAAAATCATAGTCTCCAAAATTATTGTTATGGGTTCAAGTCCCATTTTTCCTGTTTTTATTTATAAATATTATAAATCAAAAAAATTTTATAAAATCTGAAATTAATTAAATTCAAGTTATAAAAATAAAATTTTATTTAAAATACTTTTCAACCAAAGGGAATTTCAATTTAGATTTATAATATTTATAAATAAAAATAGTTTTAAAATAAAACTTTTCTAAAATTGTATAGTATTTAAGAGAAAAAAATTAAATATTACTAATTTATTTAATTTTAAATTAATTAATTTTGTATATATTAAAAACTAAAATAACAAACTTTTAAAAATTTTATGATAATAAAAAATTATATTATATTTCAAAATACATTAATGGATTATGCTGAACCCTGGCAAGCAGGTTTTCAAGATCCAGCAACACCGGTTATGGAAGGTATTATAAATTTTCACCATGATTTAATGTTTTTTTTAATTATTATTACAGTATTTGTTTGTTGGTTATTATTTAAAGTTATTATTCTTTTTAATGAAAAAAAAAATAAAATCCCCTCAACTATTGTACATGGTGCTACGATTGAAATTATTTGGACTTCTATTCCTGCTCTAATTTTATTAATTATAGCTATCCCCTCGTTTGCATTATTATATTCAATGGATGAGGTAATTGACCCCATTATAACGTTAAAAGTAATTGGAAATCAATGGTATTGGAGTTATGAATATTCAGATAATCTTGAATTTTCGGATGAACCTTTAATTTTTGATAGTTATATGATACAAGAAGATGATTTAGCTATAGGTCAATTTCGTATTTTAGAGGTAGATAATCGAGTAGTAGTTCCAACTAATAGTCATATTCGAATATTAATTACTTCTTCTGATGTTTTACATTCATGGGCTATCCCTTCATTAGGTATTAAATTAGATGCATGTCCAGGTCGTTTAAATCAAACATCAATGTTTATTAAAAGAGAAGGTGTTTTTTATGGTCAATGTAGTGAAATTTGTGGTGTAAATCATGGATTTATGCCTATTGTTGTTGAAGCTGTTTCATTAGTGGATTATTTAAGTTGGTTAAAAAATAAAATTAATTTTAATATTTAATTAAAAATTTCTATGTTATTTAAAATCATAAGTATAATTTTTTTAATTTTATTAATATTTACTGACATTAAACAAATAATTAATAAAATTAAAAAATTTTTTTATTAAAAATAATAAAGATTAAAAACCAACGTTTTTTACTCTAAAAATAAAAATATAATTTTACATTTAATTAAAAAATTTTAAAATATATAAATGAATTTTCAAAATATTGAACAATGGTCTACTCGATGGCTTTTTTCAACAAATCATAAAGATATAGGAACTTTATATTTAATTTTTAGTGCTTTTGCAGGTATTATAGGTACTACATTATCTCTTTTAATTAGAATGGAATTAGCTCAACCAGGTAATCAAATTTTTATGGGAAATCATCAATTATATAATGTTGTAGTTACTGCTCATGCATTTATTATGGTTTTTTTTTTAGTAATGCCTGCTTTAATTGGTGGTTTTGGTAATTGGTTTGTTCCTTTATTAATTGGTGCACCTGATATGGCTTTTCCCCGTATGAATAATATAAGTTTTTGGTTATTACCTCCAGCCTTATTATTATTAGTTTCATCAGCTCTTGTTGAATCTGGTGCTGGTACAGGTTGGACGGTTTATCCACCACTATCAAGTGTTCAAGCACATTCAGGGCCTTCTGTTGATTTAGCTATTTTTAGTTTACATTTATCAGGGATTTCATCATTATTAGGAGCAATTAATTTTATTTCAACTATTTATAATATGCGATCGCCTGGTTTAAGTTTTCATAGATTACCTTTATTTGTTTGGTCTATTCTTATTACAGCTTTTCTTTTATTATTAACTTTACCTGTTTTAGCTGGTGCTATTACGATGTTATTAACGGATAGAAATTTAAATACCTCGTTTTATGATCCTTCTGGTGGTGGTGATCCTGTATTATATCAACATTTATTTTGGTTTTTCGGTCATCCAGAGGTTTATGTTTTAATTTTACCCGCTTTTGGTATTATTAGTCAAGTTTCTGCTTTTTTTGCTAGAAAAAATGTTTTTGGTTATTTAGGTATGGTTTATGCAATGTTATCTATAGGTTTATTAGGTTCAATTGTTTGGGCACATCATATGTTTACTGTTGGATTAGATGTTGATACTAGGGCTTATTTTTCAGCTGCTACCATGATAATTGCAGTACCTACAGGTATTAAAATTTTTAGTTGGTTAGCTACTTTGTGGGGTGGTTCTTTAAAATTTGAAACACCTTTATTATTTACTTTAGGATTTATTTTATTATTTGTTATGGGTGGAGTAACTGGTGTTGTTATGTCTAATTCAGGTTTAGATATTGCTTTACATGATACTTATTATATTGTAGGACATTTCCATTATGTATTATCTATGGGTGCTGTTTTTGGTATTTTTACAGGATTTTATTTTTGGATTGGAAAAATTTCTGGTCGTAAATATCCAGAAGTTTTAGGTCAAATCCATTTTTGGTTATTTTTTATTGGTGTAAACATTACTTTTTTTCCAATGCATTTTTTAGGGTTAGCTGGAATGCCTAGAAGAATTCCAGATTTTCCTGATGCTATGAGTGGTTGGAATGCTGTTAGCAGTTTTGGATCTTACATTTCATTTTTTTCAGCTTTATTTTTTTTTTACATTGTTTATGTAACTTTAATTTATGGTGATAAAATTGATAACTAATAAATCAAATATAAAAATATAAAATAAAAATATATTTTTATTTCAATAATACAAATCATTATGTTGTTAATACTTATAAATTTATTTAAAATAATAATATATAAAATTCAAAAATTTTCAAAAACAGAAAAATATAAATATTTAAGTTATAAAATAAAATATTATATGAAAATTATGGCTGCTATATATCTATCTATTAGATTTTTGCCTTTTTTCGTCGATTTATATCTCTTTTTTGTCGATTTATATATTTTTTCTCAGTCGTTCGAAGAAATTATCATTTATATTGAGGATCTTGAAGATTTTATTTTATTCTTTGTGTGTATCTATATTTTACGCAAAAAAATTTAAATTAAAAACATCTTTTTAACATATTTTAAATTAAATTAAATTTCTCTTTGAAAAATTTAATTTTATAACAAGTAAAATAAAAATTATTAAAAAATCAATGGTTTAAGGGATTAAACAAAATCTTATTAGTATACTTTTGTTATACATTTCAAAATTTATTACAATATATGTTATTATTATAATATATATTTTTTCAAAAATATGATTATTTTAAAAATAATTCAATCAATAATTCTTATATTCAAAATTTATCGATATTTAAAAAAAAAAAACTTATTATCTATTTACTTATTTTGTATG
>MIQA02011156.1:0-12293 GCA_001887855.2 Sclerospora graminicola | reverse complement strand
TCGCTCGCCAGGTTGGAATCTGGTTCGAGCCGAGCGGTCTAGTGTTAGTATCTATGCATATGTCGGTAAGGAGGATAATCAAGAAGCAAAGCAAAGCGTAACTGACAATACATGCAAGTTTGACGATTACGTCATCCGGTCCCCGGCCGGCACGGCTGACCCCTTCCTGGTGAGCAGTATACGGACGGATGAGTATTCCCGGTCTGAAGTGCGAATGGAATTGAACCTGTTACCGGGCGAGTCGCGAGGTTATTGGAAATATCATTCACCGGATAAATGGTTCAAGCAGGCCAAGGCGGATGGAAAAATCAATAACCAGAAAGCTACCATGCTGTTCGACTCTGGCGCGGAAGTGTCTATCGTGGACACCACCTTTGCTCGTAAGGTGGGGTGTGAGATAGACGAGACAAAGCGGCAGGAGTGTATCGGCATTGGAGAAAGTTCATACATGACCCAAGGAAGGACAAGAGTTAAGATTACGTTGGCTGGGTCTTTGGTGTATTATTTTACCGCCTGGGTAGGTAAGTTGGCTGGGCAGGATGCAATTCTGGGTATGGACTTTATGGTCCCAGCCGGCATACGATTGGATTTATCGCATGGAACATTGACGTTGTCGGATGAGGTGCAGATCCGTCTGGCCGTCGCCTTTATATGGTGCCCACGTCCAGTTCCTCAAGTTAGGTCAGTTTGTAACGGTGCCAGTGGGAAAAGCGGTGGAAGTAATGGTACGACCACACGACAGGCGGCGTAAGTTATGGCTGACAAGGGGCGAGTGTTGGGTACCTTCGTTTGTCAAAGGGGGTGGTCATCTCAACTCCATAAGTGTGACCAATATCTCGGAAAGGCCCCTCACCTTGCATGAAGATGTGATCATTGGAATGTGGCTGGCCGAGGACAAGGTGCCCCGCCGGCCGGGCTATGTCACTATTGGCTCAAGACGCTATATCGAGTGGCAAAACCTGGCTTTTCAGGCAACCACCGATCTGGTCAGCGAAGAGGAAGAATTAGAAGAGGACCAGACTCCAATGGTGGCTAAACCAGAGTACCGGACCCCTTCTAAGATACTGACTCGGAGCCGGCCGTCGCCGGGTCCGGCTGAACGTATTGGCCGAGACTATGCCCCGATCGCTGAACTGGTTTTGTCCACCCAGATGAAGACGGACGAACGACGGAATCGGGAGAAAGGACAAGGCAGAGTTACATGTGCGGTCACCCCCGATGCCGGATGGTTTGATGACCGAGATGATGGCGAGATCGACCCAGCCGGCCGATCAGAATTCGGAAATAGCCGAAGGCGGATCGACCCAGCCGGCCGATCAGGATCCCGAATTAGTCGAAGCTGACCAAGTCTGCATTCATGAAGGGGGCGAGCTATATGTTGAAGGCATGGAGGATCAGATGGCGGTGCTACCTGAGGTAACCCCCTGCCCCCCAGCGGTTACTATTGACGATCTACAAGTGGGAGACCCGGATGTGAACACCCCGGAAGAGATCGGCAGGTTGAAGGATATTATATGGAAAAGACGACATCTGCTGATCGGACCAGGAAACGCACTTCCTCCGGCCGCCCATGGGGCGGTATGCGACATTGATGTGGGAGGCGCCAAGCCGGTTGCACAAAGATGCCGAAGAGTCGCCCCCCAGTATCGGGAAAAGCTGTCAGAGCTTATCAAGGGATTGCTGGCCACCAAGATAATTCAGCCGTCCACCTCGCCATGGGCTTCGCCCATTGTAATCATTATCAAGAAGAATGGGGTGGATATAAGGCTGTGTATTGACTACCGGCTGGTGAACCGGCTGACTAAGCTGATGTTTTACCCGATGCCGTTGATAAACGACCTGTTGGAGGACTTGGGTAAAGTTTTGTGGTATTGCTCAAATGGACATGGCCAGTGGATTCTGGGTAGTCTTTATGACCGATCGTGCACGGGAGATCTCCGCGTTTGTGACGCCCTTCGGTTTGTTCGAGTGGAACCGGATGCCGTTCGGCCTGAAGAATGCTCCGCAGATTTATCAACGGCTGATAGATAACGCGCTGTATGGACACTTCAAGATCAAGGCGGATCAAGATCCTGCTCTGGTCGGTGACGTGTTCACCGAAGGTGACCCGGACCCCGACCCAAAACCTTCAGTTTTGGGGCGGCGGTCTTACATTGACGACATTCTTGTGACGGCTACTACTTGGGATTTACTGTGTGACAAAGTGGAAAAGTTGATGATTACGTGTGAAAAGTGGAATCTTTCGATTAGTGTGGTTAAGAGTTTCTGGGGAAAGACTAAGGTGACCTATTTGGGTCATCAAGTTTCGATCGCCGGATTGGAAGCTAATCCGAAGGATTTGGAGTCCTTGAGTAATCTGCCTTTCCCGCGGTCTCTAAAGGCTATGCAATCCTTTTTGGGCAGCCTGAATTACTACAGTCGGTTCATTGAGGATTTCGCGGTCTATGCTGCGGTTTTGTATGAATTACGGGAGGTGGATTACCACAAGCTGAGAGAGCAGGATAGGCAAGTGGAAACGCGAGCCGAGCCAGCAATATCAGCCAATGGGATGCCGCCCGGGTCTAATATTTCCACCAATGAGATGCCGCCCTTGTCAACTATTTCCACCAATGAGATGGCGCCCTTCTGTGCCCCGATAGGCAGCCGGCCGCCAAATTCCAGCACGGCCGGCCCGGACGATCACACGACCCGAGCGATGGTAGCCTTTGGCATGGTGAAGGCGAAGATGGCGACTACACCAGTCTTGAAGCATTTTGATGTTAATAAGGTTCCTGTGGTCATCATCTACGCTAACAAGTGGGCCATCTCAGCTGCCCTTGTTCAAGATCATGACGGAGTGTACTGTCCTGTGACATTCACCAGCCGGACTCTGAAGGCTAATGAAGTTAACTACGGGCTAGTGGATAAAGAAGTTTTGGCCTTATTGCGGATCCTGGATGTGTGCTATACTATGCTGGTGTCTCGGCCTATCAAGGTGCTATCAAGACGATCGACCCTGTTATGGCTTCTGACGGCAAATGGAATTGACGGCCGGCTGGGTAGATGGGCTGCTCTGTTGTCGCAGTGGTCTCTCGAAGTAATCAAGTGTACTAAAGGAGAAGAGGAGATACTGGGAACGTTAGCGGCCAGCATTACCCCAAGGGCAGAAGTGGAGGAAGCACTGATAGCTATAGCGCCTCGGAAGCAGCCTCGACAATCCATCATATTACCGCCGCCAACAGTGGGACCCACGGAGGAGCTAATGGTTTTGAGTTTTGACGGGTCGGCGAGTGTAAAGAAGGGAGTCGGGGCCTATAGTGCTATTGTGTGGAAGTTGCCCGAATGGAAAGTGGTCACGGCCGCCTCGGATTTCACGCCTGGCATAACTGTGAACGAAGCAGAGTACCGAGGGCTCTTGCTTTGCCTAGATCTGCTGGCTGGCCGGACACAGGGGCGGATCATCATATGTGGTGATTCCAATCTGGTGATCCGGCAAATCACAGGAGAGATAGATTGCAAGGCGCCCCGGCTGAGACTGTTGAACGATCGGGTTATGTCCGCCCTGCGGAAATGGCCGGAACATGAACTGTTACATGTCAAACGAGAGTGGAACAACAGCGCAGACCATCTGGCCACCTTGGCCATGCGAGATCAGGTCGGCCTCACCGTCTCGGACCCAGGGTTGTTGGACGGATTGGCAGAAATGAACAAGCTGTCGGAGATAATCAAACCAGCCGCTAGATACGAGGACCATCCGCCCGGACCCAACCGTCCCGAAGAAGGAGAGTATGGCGACCAGGAATGGGAGCAAGGCATTCAGACCCGACCGGACCAAGAGATGCCCTGCGGCAACAAGAGATCCTTCAGACCCACAAGCAAATTGGGCATGACTAATCAGGGGTAAAAAAGTCGAAGTAAAAGATTGGAGTGGAGATGAAAGAAGCACGGGTGGATATATTGAAAAGGAAACGAAGAAAAAAAAGAATCAAAAGAGCCCAGTTGCCCATCCCTATGGACGATTATACTTGCTGCGGAGCCGGAACACTTGAAGTCCAGGATGGTCAAAGGGTCGTTTGCGGTATTGATTACGCCAAGGATCTTGCCGGTCAATGGCCGCCAGAGATTCGGAAAGAGAGGTAGTCTGATCCCGCGCACCTAGGCCAGGGTACCACGTTCCACCCTCCGCTGCACCTCCGCACCTTCGGTTTGGCAGATGGAGTATAAACGGAGAGAGAAACAGGTCCAGGTCACAAACACCATCCCAGATGCCTTCCGTAACAAACGCGCATAAACGGACCCATGCTTCGGAAGCTCGTCCTCATCGATTTTTTCGGGCGGCGGAATATGCTCGGAGAGATGCGTCCTCGTCGATTTTTTCGGGCGGCGGAATATGCTCGGAGAGATGCGTCCTCTCGTTTATCGTCTGCAGAGATGTACAGAAAATGGGGGGATTCCCAGATGGACCAGGCATGGGCCACAGCGAAGTCCTGGAACCTCGTTTTGAATTCCGTAAACCATGGGCCGGATGGAAGTCCCATATCGGGCATCTCAGTGGCCAAGATCTTCCTAGGCTCGGTCTTCGTATCAATAGCACCCGACCTTATCAGGTCGGGGCGCCAAGTCCCTGATGGAGGCGACTTGCGTGACCGAGGGAATATCCAGAGAGGCGGACGGGACAGAGAGTGAGCGAGTTGAGAACTGGAAATATCGGCAAGACTTAAATTTCTCAGCTGCTCGACCGTCCAAGGCTGGATGGCGGACTGATCCGCCTCACTAGGGAAGCGCCCGTCCGACAGCCACAAAAGCGGAAGTTTGGGAAAAGGGGCGCAGGAGCTAGAGTGCTCCGCCGGATCTTGGGTTTGGTCGCCGGCCGGCTGGATCGACGTTTGGGACGAGGTCCGGCCAGAGCTGGCCGCCGGGTTTTGGCCGGAGTTTTGGAGAGAGGTTCTTCGGGATCGCTCAGGTCGAGAATCAACCACTGATCAGGGATGTCATTTTTTTCATTCTCCTCCACCTTCTCCTCTGCTACAGTACGCCGTTGGAATTTAGGGGACGGGCGACCTGAGAGGCCGGGGTGACGACAGCGTCGGGGAGGCAAAGAGGAATCAGTCGGCTCATACCCTCCGGATCCAAAACCCGCCGGCGGCGGAGTCTGCAGATCGATCACCTGATCAGGACCTGGGTGATCCACCGTTGGGCTACCAGAATTTGAGAGGCGACGACGGGTGTCCGCGCGAGAACGAGACAACGCAGCAAACATCTGCTGCTCGTCGTAATCCTCGTCTTCTTCGTCATCATCATATATATACCTAGGAGAGTGCGGATCTGAACCCGAGGATGAATCAGAGGGGGGGGATCTATTTGAGAAAAAAAGAAAGTTGCGTCTAGCAAGTATTCACCTTGTCTTTATGTGGCATATGTGATATATCAGATTCGATTCTTGGTCTCCACGCGATCTTCTTTTCCAAATTATTATCTCTGGTTTAGGTGGCGTCATTGGCGACGAGCCTTCACAAAAGTCCAGTACACTCTTGTCCAGTACACTCAGTACCTGCTGCTTGCCGTCTTCGGGATGGTCGTTCAGGAACTGCATTGCGCATTTCACAATTAATTCGGACTTGGCATTTCCACGGTACAACTGCAGCTCTTTGGCCAGTGCTTGCAGTTCTCGTCGGGACGCACGCTCAGTGCTTTCAAAGTTTCGCCAATTCTTGGCCTATGTAATTACAAAATAATTGCGCGCAAAAATTGGCGCGCTTTACTCGCTCGTAATACCGGTATTATCGTTGTTGCTATTTAGTCCAATTAACTATAAAGTACACGTAGCAAAAGTGAGGTACATGTTGCAAAATTGAGGTACATGTTGCAAAAGTGAGGTACACGTAACAAAATTGAGGTGCATTTTGCAAAAGTGTCACTTATAATTTCCCCAATTAAACCGATAATTAATTTTATACACCGAATTGTTAAATGGGGTGGGGTTCTATTTGAGGGATGGGGTTATAGAATTAACCCCAGGGTGGGGAGTTCCAACCAAGGTATGGGGTTCTAATACAGGTTTTACAGTACAGCTATATTTGTTGCAAAAATAAACCCCAAAAATCAAGATCTTATCTATACTTCAAGTAAAACTTAATGACCGATCACGCCATCTGAAGAGTTCTCTTAAATTCACGTTGGCATTAACGATCCCCTATCAATCGCATGATCAAGGCAACTAACTGGCTATCGCTTCACAAATGTCTATACGAAGTGGAGGGACGGTCAGTATACGTTATTATGGTCTGAGTTGTGGTGGTTAAACGTGACAGTGTTGCCTTAAACATTGCTTCACAAAGTTAAACTTAAGGGTCATATTAGGACTTTAATATCGCAATCAGACTACCGATAGTATATCCCGTTGACCATGCTCTTGTTCTAACGGCAGTATAAACACGGGGCATAATCAACGTCATTTTGTCCTTGACAGCGCTCGTCCCCTAGCGTGCATCTAACACTTGCAATAAACAGTACTTCTCTACGATAGTGACGATAAATCCAGGAGATTCAGGTATTGTTGCTGCTATTAAGCCATTCCTTCTTGAGTTTGATTATATGAATTTTTTCGCGCCAGTAATATAAAGCTAAGAATTATATTTTATTTAGCAAGAAATGATGGTTTAAGTTTTTTTCAAAGCAGTACTGTGACATTTAGATGCCACAGATCGGACCAAGTAAAGGTCTCTGGATACACCAGTCGTGCCGTGCTCATCACGGTATTCCCCTGCACTTCGTAAGCGTAAACGTTTGCGATTCGATTGCGTACGAGTTTCATTAGAGCAATCATGTATAACTGTTTCGAGCTCACGAGAAATTTGCCATTCACAATCACATATCCTGAGCCATAGACACCATCTGCTGAAGCGAATTTCATGCCCTTAAAATAGACGTAATTATTATAGTCCGAAATGATCCCAAACTGCGTTTGGAGTGCAGCTCCCGTCGAGATTTCAAAATTGGTTAAGTTCCCTTTTAAAGCAATCGCTGCCTTTTCATTCATACTCGATTGATTTTTACTCAATGTCGATCGCTGTCGTATTTTTTCGGGAAAGAAAGAGCGATGAATTTTTCGCAAAATCGCATAAAGCACAACGACCCCAAGTGTGACGAGCTTGGGAAAAAAAGAGATGATGAGAAATTTGTAATCTAGTTTAGGAATCTGAAAAGAAGACCAAAGTATGAGAGGAGACATGACTCGAATCAATTCAGGCATCTCGGCGATTCCAAGTTTCATCACTTTGGTATAATACGTGGAGATTATGCGCATGACAGCAGGAGAGAGGCGAATAAAGTCGAGGCGATAGAGATGAATAAACTCGAACGAGGCTATTGCTATTGACGGATCAATGCGCTCACGAATCAACATACTGAGAATCCCCACCACCCCAAGATAGACGACAAGAACATCAGCATGCACCAGATCCTCGTGAATTTCGATTACTTCGCCGTTGTTAAGTTTTGCCGCATTCGACATCATAAATTCAAAAATGGTCCAGAAAGAATTCATATACTACGAGATCATCACTAATATTGCACGTCCCACAAGAGTTGCGGTTGATACGGAAGAAAACGGATCCCCGATCCATAATTTACCAGCACGAAAATTATGGAAGATCAGTAGTCCCAATACACATAATGAGATGATCGTTTGCATGGCGAATAAAAAGTGAATGCCATGCACCCAAGCCCAAGTATCTTCAAAAAATCGTTTCTCCAATCCATCTCCACCGAGACAAGACACGTATTGCATCGGTACCATTAAATACGGAGTACGCCGAATGAACATTCATTTGCTCGCCACTATTGTGAAAACCTCGTTTGCGTGATGTGATGAAGCGTTTCACTGGTTCGATTATTGGATCTTGTGGAACCGTTTGCATTTCCATACAACTATTCTCCGTGATTCGAACTAACTTACAAACTTCGAATTCCATGGAACGTTGATACGGATACCTTGGTGTCATCATATGAATTTGCTCGCTAAAATCTTCTCGCATATCTTGGATAATAGTCACCATAGCAACGAGAGCTGGACCATACTTGTTCGTCATGGGCACCTCATAATCTTGTACACTAGCGGATACTATGACTAAGAAAACTAAAGTCGGGTCATTCCTGATCGAGCAACGTTGAAAACCCGAACGAAAGAAGGATCACCAGCTTGTACTTGTGTTCAGCTGCAGTCGACCACTCCAACGATAAGTTCTAAATCGTTCATGGTAGTGGAATAGTATTTTGTGTCTCGTACAATTTCTCCAAACATGTTGGCAAGAAATGTGGAATTATAGACCTGGGGGTCAAAATGCGGCACTTGAGAGCACCATTCGACCGAAACTTTCGTGGACGACTCCAAAAACAAGGTAAAGTTGCGTGGTCTTGTATCTCCTCCTAATATATTCTGCACCAAATTACTCTCATTAATGAATCCCTTCCCAACATAATTAGCAATATAGGACGATGTGAACTTGTCAAATGAGTGCGTAGGAGAAGCGTCGGAGCGTAAAACGTCAACCGTGCTAAAAGAGGCCATCACACTGATGCGGATATACTGACACGTAGCACAAATACCCAATACCCGACGGAAGAGAATAAACATCTGCCATTTCGTGAGCTTAGATTTTATTCCTTTGCGGTGCCTGGAAATTGTCCGCATAGGTTTCGCAGTCACTTTGTGCTTCCAACCAATTAAAGATGTGTAAACAGAATGTTGCATTGGTTCACTGCGTTCATTTCGTAAGCTGTACTTATCACTGATAGTCATCGTCAACTGAGACTTCTGATGACGCGATGAAGAAAGTTAAGAAATGAATTACACATATGTCCAACTCTTGCGTTGGGAGACAAAAAATGTAACTTCAGAACGCAGCATCTCAGACGCGTAACGAAACATCTGCGTCGAGCAAAATTTAAAAATAAATAAAGCTTAAGCGAAGCAAAATATTTAGAGAAGTATGAAGACGAGGCCAAAATTGAAATATTTTTTCTGGTCCCTTGACAGGCGTCGAAACTGATACCGGATATTCCCGTGCTTTATTTTCGCATGGTACCCTGGATTCGTTGCGAGAACGACTGTCCTTGATTGTCCCCCGCACTTTTGTTGGCGCTTTTTGTTCGAATACAAGATCCTGCATCATCTATCTTGAGTGCATATGCTGAGCCTTGAACTTGGCTTCGGACGTGCTTATGCTACGGTGCATTGGTATTTGGACTTGAATACGACTGAACCACCATTCAACATAAGAAGCACACCCGAGATCGATTGCGATCATGAACATTACTACCCAATCAGCATCACTAAATGGATTTGAGTTTGCTTTGGCACTGCGCACTACTGTACATGTATTTACTTATCATTATCAACTAACTTTAGACTCGCATAACAACTGCACACTGGCGAATACGCAATCTGGACGAGCGCCTCCAGTTACCAACGTGTTGTGTCGCACTGTACGTGTAACGGCAACCTGTTAAGTTGCGTCAACAATTTATAAGTTGGGCGTTGGTTCCTTATGATAAAAATACTGTTACTAGTACCAGCATGTTTCACTGCAATTTTTTTTCGAATCAGATTCAGATTTGTATCTCCTCGTGCCATCCACCATGCTTGTTCTCTTTTTTTTCTCTATACTTTAAATTCAACGTCGTTTTCTTGTCCGCCTCTGACTCGCTCGTTTTCCCAATTTAATCCCAAAATTTTGAAAACCCAAAGTTGGGTTTAAATAAAGCCCAATAAAACCCACAATAAAACCCAAAGTGCGCAGCCAGTACGGCCGTCTTAGTTGTAGTTGATGAACGTTTTGAAAGGAACAAATGTGCTATGTATATAGAGATGATAAGAAATCTATCTGACTATGCTAGCAGGGTGGTCTGTGAAGTCTTCCCAGAATGTGCTCACGGGCCGGCCTCTCTTAGAGCCTTGGGAGGAGCTACTACCTTCTTGTTGAGTGGGGTTTCCACCCACACCGAAAGGATCGGGCGTGTTGTCTGAGTTGTCAGTCATTCTTCTCGGTATTGGGACTCTCTATGGGACTCAAGATATCTGGAATTGAGTCGTGAGAACCTAGAGAACTTTGGAAATTGGAATCTCCGAATTTGAAATTTTAGATCAGAGTTGCATCACTGGCATCCTGAAATAAAACCCATTTAAACCCAAATCCGCCGCGCATGGTAAAGGTGGGTTTTATTTAAAACTCAATAAAACCCAGAGCATTAAAACCCTATCCTGCCATCCCTCCAAGTCACGCCCCCGAAAAGCTCTAGATTGGTGGATGGATAAAAAAATGGTTCTGCTGACACATACCAATCCTACCAGTCGCCTTTACCGGCGCTACTACAATCGGCAAGAGGTAGACTAAATTGGGGAAACTTAGTACAGGTAGAACTAGAACTAGTGCCTAGAACCTCGGACTACAGCCACGATTTGAGGAAAAAAGTTGCTGCGCCCGCTTAAACGTCCACGGGAGTTTTGAGCAGCTATTTGGTTGCTAGCAACACATACATTCTTTACGCGGCGTCTGCAAATCGGGCGTGTGCCTATAGAAAAATACCCGACTTTGTCGAGTGGTACGCTGCTCACTACGGGACCGGGAGGTCCCGGGTTCGATCCTGGTGCCAACCAAATGGGATTGTATGTATAATGAGACGCATTCAACCAGCTCCCTAAAAAGGGCGGAGACTCGTTAAGCGCGCTATCTGGTAATTGGCACTCTAAAAACTAATTTATAGATCGCTTTGGTGGAGATAATTTTACTCCAGCCCTCCTGGTTACAGCATTAAATCAGAGAAGAATCGACGGTACCTGCTCCAACCGTTCCACAATCGCCCTAGTTTGGCACGGACCGGACGAGTTTCGTTCAAAAATATGGAGAGAGCACGAAAGATTGCCGCCGTTGCGAAGAATAGATTATCACGCAAAGTAAATTTGATAAACTCTTTAGCGCGTTTTTTATTAAGACGCAAAGTAAATCCTTTTGCGCATTGTTTATTAAGCACCAGGAGAGATGGTGGAGCGACTCACAATCCAGGTATTGGAATTTGTCGATCTCTAATCGGAGCAGATCAGACCTTGGAGTGTACGAGTTCCAGATCACATTATGACACCAACTCGATCGCTTGTGCTGCATCTGTAAGCAAGCTTCGCTAAAGTCTAAAGGAGTGCGTTCGAGAGAAAGCGTGATCGGCGCTACTGTCGACTTTTATTTCATAACTTGGGTGGTGCACATGATTTCAACGGTTTGATCTTTTCAAAGAAATTTCTGATCGAGTTTGGTTGTTAATGCGTAATTTGCAGTGTTAAGATCAGAAGAGCCACAAGATGGCAACAGTCAGTGCAGACGACTTAGATAGGAAAGAAAAAAACACTCAACCTCTTTTTCGCGTAATAAGCCTAATCCGTGAGACTCAGTGTGAAATAGAAGTGATTAAGCCCGTTTTGGATGAATTAGAGGTCCTGCGACTATGTCACAGCTTTGGAATGATGTCATCAGTGGATGTGAAGGATTTCGAGTTTGACATTCTGAACGCCCGCGAGTTCGACGAAGATTTTGCGCGGTTCCTTCGAACGAATTTGTTCGAGAATAAATGCCCCAGTGAAGTTAGATTGAAGGGGCTATTTGGCAAGCAAACGGAAGTCGCCGTTGCGTTGGCTGATATGAAAACATGCCCACCTGAAATTGTGACATCACTGTTTCAATGTAGTGAGGGTGTGTATTGTGTAAAAGTTAAAGCAGACGTTATGAGTAATGCAGAGGGGGTGGACGCGAAGTTAAATGATACACTTGTGGTATTTTCGTGGATTCGAGACGAGTTATTTGAGCCGCAGGCGCTTCGAGATACACCCACGCTTGTGCTACGTTTTCTAACTGTATTGACTCCAGACGTTATATGCTGTATGTCAGTGACGGATCTGGAGCAATTGAGAGGTGCAATGATTGACTCCGAGAAGCCGCAAGTTGAAGATTTATCTTCCTTTTCCGTCTCCTTTTGCATTGAAAAGCAAGAGGATGCGCAGGACGGCTCAAGGTGTGTGGCACGCACGACTATTAACTTGCATGATATTTTGCAAGGTTGTTCAAGTATGGGCTTTTTGAAAGGGAGCTATCCGGCTCTATCTTTAATGAAAACGATGAATGCACAGATTCGTAAAGAGCCATTTCAGCGAGCATTTCGACGTTCCGCTCGATTGTCATTTGCGGCGTGGTTGAAGGCTGAATCAGAGCAATACCGAATCAAACTTAGTGGATCGATCGTCCGAACGTCGACGTTATGTGAGAGTA
>MIQA02011151.1:0-10874 GCA_001887855.2 Sclerospora graminicola | reverse complement strand
CTGGTACATGTCAAACGGGACTGGAATAAGAGTGCAGATCACTTGGCTACGCTAGCCATGCGTGACCAAATCGGGGTAACGGTTTCCAATCCAGCTCTACTATCAGATTTGACGGAGATCAATCGGCTGCCCGAAATTATCCTCGGATGACTGGATCAAAGCGGGAACTTTTGCAAAGTAACGATGGAATGGTTAATTACAGGTTCAACGCGGCACGTAAGCGTTACCTACATTACAGAGTCTAATCTCACCGGGTTAATTTTTGCAAGTATTCATAGCTTTCCTTGGCAGTGGAAGACGGAGTCTAGATATCTTCAATTAAGCAGTGGATACGGAAAAAGAATTCGCGGGTTATATTATCGTCGTTATTCCAAGCATTTCAAGAAGATTGAACAAGCATGACAGCAGAAATATCCGGACGATCACTGGAACGAGCTTCTTCAGGAGCAGTGTCAGGGCGATCTCTGGAGACATGATCATCTCCTGACAGATTATCAATGTGGTGTTTATACCGAGCGGCGACGTACCAGTTAAATATATATTGCAATGGATATTCATCACAAGATGGGTGTGATGGACAAGCATTGCGTACCACCCGGGAAAGGGGTCACACATAGTGTGTGGGTGTAAGCGTTCCCAAAATTTGTTGGCGTGGCTATTATTTTTTTGGAATGGTTGGTGGGTCGCTGGAACAGATATCAAGGATCAGCAACGTCATTTCGCTACTCGACAAGCGCCGGAGATTTCGAATGTTTTAATGAATTGTTTATGACACAGCTGTGGTCAACAGGCTATGTCGTGCAGCAAAGAAATGAACCGGTTATGGTGGGCTGTTTGCTCGATAGGCATGACGTGGTTGTGGCAGCTTTGGAACGATACAGTGCAAAGAGGCATCCACAGAAATGCCCATGAGCACATTGGATTATTGTGGACAAAGACTATAGCGTAGTGGCTTCGAATCGAGACCGACGATGAGGCTGAGGGGTATCAGGCTTCAAATTTGTTTGGAATGTTTGCAAGGCGAGATGCAGGACCGGATACATGATCGGCGATCGGAAAGCACATTGAATCCTGACAGACATGACTGGGCACAATCAGAAAAAGGTCTAAAATACTCTCTCAGGAGCTTAAGTAGTAGCTAGAAGTTAATAAGACTAAATAGGCTGCGGTGAAACAACAACAATTCAAATTGTAAAGTCATTAAAGCACAGTAACTGTCCATGTAAAATATTTTGAGTCATCTTTTGACGGATTTGAGTCACTTTTTGGAATATTCCCTAATCTTAAATTTGTGAGAGTGTCTCTATCGAAAAATATTTTGAGTCATTTTTTGACGAAGTTTTTGGATATGAGTCACGTTTTGGTAATTTAAGAGAGTGTCTCTATCAAATTTTCCAATGTATGCCGCTGTTACGAAGAGTGCCCTGAAGAATATTTTCGGCCAAAAAACTTTAATTACTCTAACGTGTGTGCCGTTCTTATGAAGAGTGCCCTGATTCCAATCGTAAGCGACGTTATTAGCAAATAAAAACTATTATTGACTATTATTTCTACAGGCGGACGGCTCGGAAGAGATCGAGGCTATTACTCTGGCCAATGTGCTGACACGTGGAGGCGTCCGAGTCACATTGGCCTCAATCGGCAACAAACCGCAAAATATTGTAACTTTGTCACGTGGTGTCAAAGTACAAGGGGATGTGGCCATTGAGCACTGCATTGACAAGGACTTCGATCTCATCGTGTGCCCAGGCGTACGTGCCGTTCTCTTAATCTATTTATTTTATCGAATCTCAACTGTATGATATTAATACCATTCTAGGGTATGCCTGGTGCGGAGCACCTTCGCGATTCGAAAGAGTTAGTAGCTCTGTTGCAAAAGCAAAAGGACAACGACAAGTTCTATGGCGCTATTTGTGCCGCTCCAGCTGTCGTGCTTCACACCCACGGATTGTTGGCTTTGGGGGCTGCCACCAGCTACCCAAGCTTTAAGCAAAAAATGACTGGCGTGGACTACAAAGATGAGAATGTTGTGGTAAATGGAAAATGCGTGACAAGTCAAGGTCCAGGTACTGCAATGGCTATGGGAGTGAAGCTCGTAGAGTTACTCTGTGGTCACGATAAAGCTCAGTCGGTCGCTCAAGGATTGTTGAACACACCCATGCCGTAATAGCCGATATGCTTTAAATATAGGACGAAGCATATCAAAATCTTACTTGAACTGGATAAAACTGAAGAACACGCAAATGCCGTGTAATGATTTAGGAAGTCGCATTAGCATCTTTCAGCTTTACTGTGAATTGTTATAGTAAAACCGAAAAGCTAAGTCTGGCGTCGTATACTCGTGTATGCACTGAGCGAAAGATCGAGGCAACGTCAACTGCAAGTTTTTACACGGCAGGAAGTGTAATACCTAAGATCTGTTAAAGAATGTTAACTTTGTAGAATGTCAAGGTAGCGTTTTTCCCACTAACTTCATAAAATAATAAATGATTTCCGAGGAAAAATGTCTGCTCTTTGTTCTTCTCGTTGATGAATTCCGAGTCAGAAAACATCAATCGTTATTTTCAAAGACTCAACGATTTCGCCAGAATCCATTTCGACTCGAACGCGAAACATCAAGATGAAAATTACTTTCGCGATCACCGCTGCACTTTTCTACATTTTCGCTCTTGCGTCGGCTGAAGAGACTCCTGACAAAAACGCGAATGTTGAGACTAAGAGCGAGGACTGGCGAGGCCGCGGCAACTACAGAGATCCTCGCTACTATGGAGGTCATGGTCGTGGTCGTTTTGGCGGCGGTGGACACTGGTAAATGCGCCAGGAATCATTGTGTTTAGTCCCTCTGCTACTAAAAGCAATGAAGGGCAACACCTAAGCTCAATTAATCAATTTTTCAAAAGTGAGAGACTTTAACTCTCACAACGTTTCATTACTTTGATCCTGATTATGCTTTCAACGTTCTACCTTTATGAGTAAGAGTGATCAACGTTTCACTACTTTGATCCTGATTGTGCTTTCAACGTTCTACCTTTATGAGTAAGAGTGATCTAGTATGCGATCATCGCTTCAGTACTAGTGTTAATGGTAAGATTGATTTTCTATTTCGGTCTTTGCAACTGATCCGTCATTTATGAAACCATTGACATCCCCGTGTCCATCTTTGGAAGCGTTAAAATCCATTTATTGATGAGCAAATGGATTTGATGGACGTTCTTGAGAGCTGCATGCGAGAACTGGACGTGTTGTGTGGTGGTGATGGTGATGGGCAACAGCAACAAGTTGACGCTGAAGACGAAGACGAAAACGGTACAGATGCTCTCAATCTGGTGACAGAAATGACTGGTGAATGCATGAACTTGTTAACCTGTTTTGAAGCTGAGGAGAATGGGTGAGAAGATAGAGAGTTTGACTTGTAAGGACGGATTCTCACGAGTCGATCACTGTGGCATCCAGGTCAAATGATTCAATTAACGTCAACGACGATCAAGATGATGACCATACTAAAGCACCTAATGCTTCAATTAGTGCTGTCAGTAGTAGCTCAGATTGGAAGAAGGAGCAGTTGCGAGATACTCAAGTGAGAGTTTCTAACTTAACCGTAACCATTTGCATCTGACATGTGCTCTAAATGCTTAGGAAGGGTTCAACAGACTCTATAGTGATGAACTTGCACATGAGCTAAGTAATTTTGCAGCGGAATTACAACTCATTTCATTGTGTTTAGAAGAACATGATAATACAGTTAATGAGCTCGAAAGCGAAAGACCAGCACCATGTTCGTTCAAGGAAGGAACATACAAGCTGGATGATGAGATAATAATACGAAACTACCGCGACAATAAGAAGACTGTCAGCTTTGTACTGCCTCTTCCTGCTACTAGCGATAAAAGGAATGAAAATAAAATTGGGATAGATTCTGGCGGGACACGGCAATCCCCTCAAGAGAAAATCTTCAGCGAGCGAACAAAGAAAGCTGTTGCATTACACATTAAAAGGCAAGGGATTCATCAAAGTCGTAAGCGACACCAATTCAAATCATCGAGCCAAGTCAGATGTTTGAGTGCGACACATTGGGACGATTCTGGAGGAAAAGCAAAGAAACAACGCGCGTCTAAACTCAAAGTCGCCATTTGGTCGAGATTTCAAAACGAAAGTTGTCAGCACCACATAACTCGTCAAAAACTTGCGCGCCAGCGAGAGCAGCAACTTCAGGAAGCTCAGCGCCTCATTGAGTCTGCACGTTTGCGTGGAAAACCAGGAGCTTCGTATCGTCGAGCTACAAGATTATGCTGTGATAGAACGGCGATGCAAAAAGCAACGTATCTTAGTCAATTTTATGTTACGTGCACCCCAGCCCATTCGGCTTTGCTACTAGCGAACGGCGGTAGCAACGGTACCAGTTTTAAAAAATCTTAAGACACTGACAAAGTTGTTGATGAATGCTTCATTTATTTTAGAATGATAAAGATTTTGAATTTGAATTGTAGCTTTTCATACTGAGTTACATGATTGAACGGTGGCTGTAGTTTAAAGCAGCATTACACCGATTAGGTGCTGTCCTTCATTAATGAAAAAGGTTTCATCCATATGCCTGAAAACTCTCCGTATGGGTTACTGACTGCAGCATTACGAGCTGCATCTGTCTTGCTGTAGAGTGGGCAGCGCTGCAAGTTTTATGTTGTCTTCTTCCGTTATCGGGACTCGTCGGCAAGGAAGAAGCTTGCAGTCTAAAATTTTCAATAGAACCGCTGTAATTAACAAGCATCCATTGTGTTCAACAAATTATTGATTTTTTTAAATTTACTAGGTGTTGCTTAACAGCAGACTGATACCTAGGGACTAAACGCAACGATTCCTGACGCATTTACCAGTGTCCACCGCCACCGAAACGACCACGACCACGACCTCCATAGTAGCGAGGATCTCTGTAGTTGCCGCGGCCTCGCCAGTCCTCGGTCTTAGTCTCAACATTCGCGCTTTTGTCAGGAGTCTCTTCAGCCGACGTGAGAGCGAAAAGGTAGAAAAGTGCAGCGGTGATCGCGAAGGTAATTTTCATCTTGATGTCGTCGACGAATTTTTGATTGTGGGCATTTGACGCAACACAGATTGCGTCGTCGCTTTTCTTTGAATAATCTTGTTTGACAAATCGTGGAAACTGGTGAGTGCTGTTTAGTGACTCGTTCCAAAAACATCGATTCACTAACCACTTCAACTGTCACAGTGCAGGCCAACTGGTGGTGGTGGTCAGATTTGTCTATCGTTCCCTTATTGAGTAACCTTTGATATCTGATATTTCCTAAGTCTGTCTAACATGTCTGGTCCGGTGACTGAAGGTGACTATGTGATGTTCCACTTCTTCTTGGGTTCTCTATCATCCTATTGTAGCATACATAAACCGTATTCCTTGTAGTTGAGTGTTGGTATTTCTCCGTTCCCTCAACGCGATTGTCTCAATACCTTGTTTACAATTAGCGGTGTCCCGTGTAATGTTGTCTCCTTTCTTCCTCGACATATGACTTCGTTCCTGTGTATCCACAGCTCCGTTAGGCATATAGAACCGCTGTAATTAACAAGCATCCATTGTGTTTAACAAAATATTGATTTTTTTTTAGATTTACTAGGTGTTGCTTAACAGCAGACCGATACCTAGAGACTAAACGCAACGATTCCTGACGCATTTACCAGTGTCCACCGCCGCCGAAACGACCACGACCACGACCTCCATAGTAGCGAGGATCTCTGTAGTTGCCGCGGCCTCGCCAGTCCTCGGTCTTAGTCTCAACATTCGCGTTTTTGTCAGGAGTCTCTTCAGCCGACGCAAGAGCGAAAAGGTAGAAAAGTGCAGCGGTGATCGCGAAAGTAATTTTCATCTTGATGTTTCGCGTTCGAGTCGAAATGTATTCTGGCGAAATCGTTGAGTCTTTGAAAATAGCGTTTGATGTTTGTTGACTCGGAATTTATCAACGAGAAGAACGAAGAGCAGAAATTTTCCCTCGGAATTCATTTATTATTTTATAAATTTACTGGTAAAAACGTAGTCAAGAGCTACCTTGACGAAAATAGTTTGGCTCCATGCCGTGTAAGAATTTGCAGTTGACGATGGCCATGGGGTCCAATGGCAATGCCTCGATCTTTCGCTCAGTGCATTCACAGAATATACGACGCCAGACTTAGCTATTCGGTTTTGCTATCGGGACTTCGTCGGCAAGGAAGAAGCTAGTGGAGTGGGTCATTGCAGTCTAAAATTTTCAATAGAACCGCTGTAATTAACAAGCATCCATTGTGTTCAACAAATTATTGTTTTTTTTTAAATTTACTAGGTGTTGCTTAACAGCAGACTGACACCTAGGGACTACGCAACGATTCCTGACGCATTTACCAGTGTCCACCGCCACCGAAACGACCACGACCACGACCTCCATAGTAGCGAGGATCTCTGTAGTTGCCGCGGCCTCGCCAGTCCTCGGTCTTAGTCTCAACATTCGCGCTTTTGTCAGGAGTCTCTTCAGCCGACGTGAGAGCGAAAAGGTAGAAAAGTGCAGCGGTGATCGCGAAGGTAATTTTCATCTTGATGTCGTCGACGAATTTTTGATTGTGGGCATTTGACGCAACACAGATTGCGTCGTCGCTTTTCTTTGAATAATCTTGTTTGACAAATCGTGGAAACTGGTGAGTGCTGTTTAGTGACTCGTTCCAAAAACATCGATTCACTAACCACTTCAACTGTCACAGTGCAGGCCAACTGGTGGTGGTGGTCAGATTTGTCTATCGTTCCCTTATTGAGTAACCTTTGATATCTGATATTTCCTAAGTCTGTCTAACATGTCTGGTCCGGTGACTGAAGGTGACTATGTGATGTTCCACTTCTTCTTGGGTTCTCTATCATCCTATTGTAGCATACATAAACCGTATTCCTTGTAGTTGAGTGTTGGTATTTCTCCGTTCCCTCAACGCGATTGTCTCAATACCTTGTTTACAATTAGCGGTGTCCCGTGTAATGTTGTCTCCTTTCTTCCTCGACATATGACTTCGTTCCTGTGTATCCACAGCTCCGTTAGGCATATAGAACCGCTGTAATTAACAAGCATCCATTGTGTTTAACAAAATATTGATTTTTTTTTAGATTTACTAGGTGTTGCTTAACAGCAGACCGATACCTAGAGACTAAACGCAACGATTCCTGACGCATTTACCAGTGTCCACCGCCGCCGAAACGACCACGACCACGACCTCCATAGTAGCGAGGATCTCTGTAGTTGCCGCGGCCTCGCCAGTCCTCGGTCTTAGTCTCAACATTCGCGTTTTTGTCAGGAGTCTCTTCAGCCGACGCAAGAGCGAAAAGGTAGAAAAGTGCAGCGGTGATCGCGAAAGTAATTTTCATCTTGATGTTTCGCGTTCGAGTCGAAATGTATTCTGGCGAAATCGTTGAGTCTTTGAAAATAGCGTTTGATGTTTGTTGACTCGGAATTTATCAACGAGAAGAACGAAGAGCAGAAATTTCCCCTCGGAATTCATTTATTATTTTATAAATTTACTGGTAAAAACGTAGTCAAGAGCTACCTTGACGAAAATAGTTTGGCTCCATGCCGTGTAAGAATTTGCAGTTGACGATGGCCATGGGGTCCAATGGCAATGCCTCGATCTTTCGCTCAGTGCATTCACAGAATATACGACGCCAGACTTAGCTATTCGGTTTTGCTATCGGGACTTCGTCGGCAAGGAAGAAGCTAGTGGAGTGGGTCATTGCAGTCTAAAATTTTCAATAGAACCGCTGTAATTAACAAGCATCCATTGTGTTCAACAAATTATTGTTTTTTTTTAAATTTACTAGGTGTTGCTTAACAGCAGACTGACACCTAGGGACTAAACGCAACGATTCCTGACGCATTTACCAGTGTCCACCGCCACCGAAACGACCACGACCACGACCTCCATAGTAGCGAGGATCTCTGTAGTTGCCGCGGCCTCGCCAGTCCTCGGTCTTAGTCTCAACATTCGCGCTTTTGTCAGGAGTCTCTTCAGCCGACGTGAGAGCGAAAAGGTAGAAAAGTGCAGCGGTGATCGCGAAGGTAATTTTCATCTTGATGTCGTCGACGAATATATGTTTGTGGGCATTTGACGCAACACAGATTGCGTCGTCGCTTTTCTTTGAATGGTCTTGTTTGACAAATCGTGGAAACTGGTGAGTGCTGTTTAGTGACTCGTTCCAACATCAATTCACTAACCACTTCAACTGTCAATCATTTTTATCTCATGCTTGAGAGCGTGGCTTTCCCTGTTGTTCAAGTAAAATCGCTAATGCAGATTGATATACTGGTGTAATGTCGCTGCTGCTCGTAGATATAATGGATGGGTACAATGCAACCATTTTCGCCTACAGTCAGACGTCATCAGGCATGACCTATACGATGGAAGGAGCGATTATTGATCATCCTGAGCTACAGGGCATCATCCCACGCACCGCAACAGCGATTTTCGATAAAGTCATGAAAGCCGATGAAAATTATGAAAGTTAGCTACATCAAATTTTACATGGAACGTATTCGTGATTTTCTCGATCCGTACAAGTCTTAAATGAATCGTCAAGTTCGTGAGGACACCCAGTGTGACATTTTGTCGAAGGTATGACAGTGCGTGATGAGTGACGAGGAACTCTTGGGGGCAATGCGCGCAGGACCCGCTAATCGTGCAGTGGCGGCGACGGTAATGAATGAAGGGAGTTCACGCAGGTTATAGTGTCGTTATGGTGACGTTTTTTACCAGCGTAATCTTGAAAACTAGGCCACAAAAGCTAGTAAATTGTATCTCGTGGATCTTGCCGGTTCAGAAATGGTGCGAAAGACTGGAGCCACAGGTCGGGAGCCAAACCGTTTACAAGTTGTTGTCTGCTTTGGGCATGATCATTAATGCACTGACAGACGCACACATTACTCACGTGCCGTATCGTGACAATAAAGTGCTGCAAGAATCGATTGGTGGGACCTCCCGCATCGGAACTTGGAAGCAAAACTTATTTTAATCTTTATTATCGCTTTTGAATGGTTATAAAATTTTAGAAGACATCTCGTTTTGTTGCGCCGGGAAAAGCACTCTATTCCAGCCCCGAAATATTCAAGAGCAAAGTTAAGACAGTCTTGCAGGCGAAATTGCTTTCTATTGCTGATGAAAACGTTTCCAAGAAGGTACTCCTCCTATTGATATCATTGCAGGAAGCCCCCGCCCTCTGTGCTGCTCTGCTTTTGACATCATTCTTTACGGTACGTTGTACCTACTTTATGGTATAGAGGGCCAACTGTGCCAGACTAATTAGGAAGTTTTAAGAGCTCACTAATTTTTCTTCACCTAAATTAGTCTGTGCCAGACTAATTCCGAACACAGACTAATTTTGCACACAGACTAATTTAGGTTCACATGGCTGAAGAAGAAAAAGAAAGAAATCCAAGACGTCGTGAGGAACGCATTCTTCTATTGCCCCCAGCACCTCGAGAAAGCAAGGCGTCACTGTTACATTGTAAATCGTCTTACAGCGAAGGAAATGATCTAAGCGTGGACGATTACTGTAAAACCTGTATTAGAACCCCATCCCTCGATTTGAACCCCCCCTTGAACAGAACCCCAGGTCCACCCGGGGTTAATTCTACAACCCCATCCCTCAAATAGAACCCCACCCAATTTAACAGTAAAATTAATTATCGGTTTAATTAGGGAAATTATAAGTGTATTTCACCCCTTGTTACGTGTATCACACTTTTGTTACGTGTACTAAGTCCGGCTACCTATGATTAATAGGACTACTATAACAACAACAATAATACCGGTATTACGTACGACTGGCAGCGAGCAAACTCCTACCGTCGCGTCACCTGCTAAGAGTTCAAAGTCTAGCACAGAATCTCCGATTTCAAACTCCTTTACTGCTACCACAAGGAAACCCCCACCATCGTTTCAATACTACAACAGCGAAAGCTATTCCAATTGGCAAGAAGGTGCACGTAAGGCTGTCGAAGCTCTCGTCACATCGGTGCCTGATCTGATGTTTAGAATCAAGAGTGCGCTGCTCAACGACAGGACACGAGATGGTGGCGGATGCAAGTGTCATCCAAATGCACATTCAGGGAAAGCGCTACCAAATGGCACGCAACCTCAAGCTTTCATTTGCGAAGTATACACCAATGTTTGAGGATCACCCGGACTACTCGAAGCCTGGTATGCTGTGGTGTAACTTGACTGAGTCATCCATTGCTCGTGACGAGGAACGCGTAAAGGATCACATCGCTGTAAATATCAGAAGCAGGTGCCTATTTTGAAAGAGCAGGAGGCCGCGAAGGAAAAAGAGGAAGAGGAAGAAATACAATGTCGGAGGCTTTTCACTACCAACTTTGCGACAGATTTAACACTAGAAGCTCTTGCATTCGCTAAATTACGAAGATCACCATCATCGTCATCGGTGTGACTGGATACATATTTTAAGTATTCGCGCCGTTGGTTCAACGTCGTTTCTATGATTACTGATGTGGACGTCATCAACATCTTCAGTTTTTTCCTGACGGACTATCTTGTGTGCGTTTGTAATGGGGTACCATTACATAAGTGATATTTGAATAGAAATATCACAGTTCAATTTCAGTCGTTATACCTGAAATTGTGAACATTGGATTATAAGTTGTCATAATCCACCTTTGAGAACAGATTCTGATATAATTGAATCTGACAAGTCATCTAATGATAAAAAATATCATTAGATCAGTTTTATACTACATGTTACTATGATTAGTCTAGGTCTAATTATACTAGTTAGCTCTTAACCACTCATAAATATATTCACTCTTAAACTTACCTTCTAGCACTCACATCCCTAAGTGTATATATATATA
>MIQA02011147.1:16194-29944 GCA_001887855.2 Sclerospora graminicola | reverse complement strand
TCTACAATTAACACGTCTGAGTTGTCCTGTTGGCGTCGTTGCGCTCCCACTGTGCCGCGATATTTATCCTTGGGTCCCAACAAACTTTTGGTTTTTACCGGTTTCGGTTCCGGTTCCGGTTCAGTTTTTATGTTTTTGTCGTTCGGTCCTACTGCACTATCCACTTTTGTGACCGCCTCCCTCAGCGTACTCTTGCCGTTAGGTTGTGCCTCTGCCGTTGCCTTCGTTGCTAACGGGTGGTTCTGCATACCCTTTCCCATCTCACTGTTTTCCTGTAGCCTGACTCGAGATGATGTCCCATTTCTCCTTTTCGTGACTACCATCCAGTCGTTCTCTCCCGTTCCTGTTATTGCTGACTTGTGGTCCGTTGCTGGAGAAGGGCCCTCCTGTTCAGTCTTCGCTGGCGTGGGGGCCGGAGCTGTGTCCTGTTGCGTTTGAGCATCACTTTGTATCGGCTGTTGTTCCGTTTAGATGCTGGCCGACTGGTTCTCCTGTTCTTTTATCCGACGTTTACTTAACAACGCATCCTGTTCGTCACAATGCTCCCTGACTTCCTTGATTAACGTCTCCATGCTGTCAAAAATTGGTTCTGGCGTGTCGATGAGCTCCGCTTCTTCCACAGAAACCGTAAGACAATGCTCTTCCTGTATATTTTTCTGTGCGATTGAACAACTCCTGATTTGATGTCCAGCTTCCCCACAGCGTAGACAGTGTATCTTCCCCCTCGTATTTGGATGTTCCAAAGTCAAGATATGACCACACCACATCACTCTCCAAACATCTCTTAGTTTCTTCGGGCATCCGCTGGCTGCAATTACGATTTCCCAATCTAATGATGTTGAGGATAATGGACCCCCGGAGTCCAGTTCTTCAAAACGGAAATCCACTGTGATGACCGATTGTAGAAAGCCATGCAGCCGCATGATGTCGGTGTTGCGTGTGACATTCCGCATTATGATCGCGTAATCCGGTCGGAAGCCCATGCCCGAACTTACTCCTGATACTTGTCTGGACCATACCGGTTCATCGGCCTTCTCTTTCGCATGTAAGTTACGCAACGCGTGGATTTGTTTGTGATATGGAACACTCAGCTCATCATATCTTTTTGCTATCTCACGTGTTAGGAAGTGCAGATGAAGGCAGTGGTCTGATTGATTGTAGCTTATCGATTTGACCTTACCAAGCATTTCCCATAGCCGCTCATTAGCTATTCCTCGTGCTGTCGCCGCGGTCGCTATGCTTTCCTGCAGGCTCTTCGTGCTCTGAAATGCCTTTTTTATCGCTGCTTCACCCTGTAAAATCCATAATTAAACATCCTTCTACTCCCACTCTAATCGTTAAAATTAGCCGTAAACGATCGTTTGATGTCATGATTTGACGCAAGAATTGAGGCAGCGTGCGAGATAAAATCGTTCCCTCTGCCAGACCCTTAACGATTTGCCATTCTTCTGGACTTCCGTCTCGAAATTATTGCTTGTCCTTACCACTCCACTCCTTTTCACATACTTTATTTTTAGTCAGAGTAGCAATTCGCTCTGGTGAATAAACATCAGGGTTGAAAAGATAGGCAGTGTACCTAGGCTTTACCTTGACCGCTTCCGCTTTTTTTCCGGTGACTTTATGGAGCCATCCTTCCAACACACTCTGTCCTTTTACCTCTACTTCCACTTGACAACTACCTATCTTACGGGCCAGGATTGTGACGAGTGGTTTGTTGAGTTTAAGCGCTAATTGCCAAATATCCAGCGCCTTTTGGAACCAAACCTTCCAGCTTAGTTTATGCTTTACTACCAATAACTCGAATAAGTCAATTAAACGTTCCAGTTCCGGGTTAGACAGCTTTAATTTCTGTCCACCGGCTTGCTTGCCGCCTCTTTGCGTGCGTTTTGTGGAGTAGTAGGAAACTTGGAACAGCTGATAAGTCAGATCCAATCACGTTTGTAATCGTGGTCTGGACAGTTCTGCTTCTTTTAGGGTATGAAAAAGTACGAGAGCCAGTTCCTCTGGCATGTTTGGTTTACCCGGTGTTGACTGCTTTTCGCCATCCCCTTTCTTCCTTGCCTCCTCCAAAGGATCCTCTATTCCTTTCATGTCAACCTCCTCCGGAGTAGCCGCTCTCGGTTTTCCTTCCGTAAGATCGATGACTTCCTCTTTCACATGTTGCGTCCTTGAAGCTGGATCCTCAGTGTCTTCCTGAGGTTCGTTTACTTCCGGCGACTCAGGTACAATCTCGTCAATGTCCTGCTGAGTCACACCCCCGTTCCCTTCGGAGGGCATACTATCTCCGCCCCCGGCCTCATCAGACTTATCCGGGGGTTTCCTTTCTTTACCAGGGTCACCTCCTGGGGAGAGCATTAGTCTTAAACTCGCTGTTGTAGGAAGTTTGTCGTGCAAGCCCAGATCCACTTCCTACCTTTGCTGGGTAGGTGGGGTCTATGCGACAAAATCGGGACTGGGGAGCCAGTATGTAGGTGTTCGGCAAAAATGCTATTTTCAAATTCTATATTTTACTTCGAAATCGGGTCTAGGATGTGTCACAATATCGTATCGAATTGTGATATTCATAGACTATCGCAGTACGGAATATATAGAATATAACAGTAAGTTCTAAATTTGTTATATTGGCCCTATCCTGGTTATCGGTTTAGGTTTAGGACTACCATGGTTGAAGACTACGCAGCTCGCGCGCCCCTGGATGATCCGGGTCCACCGACGGATCCTGATAATCCCGGGGGAGGTAGCTCCGTATGCCTATTGAGGTTGATGCGGGGGACAATGAAGAGGAGACGGCCGCGACGTCAGCCCCTCAGGTAGAGGAAAGCCCGATGGAGCTGGTCGGGAATCCAGCCACCGCGACGGTGGCAGACGGACCGATCTTGAAATCGGCAGATTCAGTTCAAGGTGTTACCAGTAAGGAAGCAGTATCATCGGAAAGACCGGTTTACTGGTTTCTAAACCTCAGGTCAAGAACATAAAATTGATTTTAGAAACAAAGAATCAGGGCGGAGGCGCAGCATCAGCTGCGAGCCGGATGCAGAGTGTGGTACCGGATGATTCGCAGGTGCCATACAGTCTTGCTCAAGCGCTTCAGACAGCATTAAAGGAAGCGAAAGTGACCCGACCAAGGGTGCAGACGTGGTTGGATCTCATCCGAGACCTCTTCGCAGCCATTTATGTTAAAGTTCGTGGACCAGCCTCCCGCCTGTCCGTGGCAGCGAAGCGGTTCCGGCGCTCAAAGCGCCTGAAGCGGAGCGTTTGCTGGATTATTTTGAAATTGCAGTGGTTGAAGGAGGTAAGGACTGGAAAGTGTGGCGACAACAAGAGGTCGGCGCAGCCGTCCAAGCACAACGATCGTCGCAATCTTTTGAAGGCATATTATGGAAAAGTATCGGGCAAGAAAAAGTAAACAAGGCCGATTTCCTACCAGCCCCACTAAAGGGCTGGGTGACGAAAGTTGCAGGGCGATCAGCAGAGGAGTCTGAAGGCCAGATAACGAAGAAGACCTTTTTATTCAAGACTACCGTATTTAAACCGGATGAAATTCCCGTTTACGTGGGGTTTGTGAGAAAGATCATGGTAAATTCGCGCCAATGATGGTTCGGGCTGGGACAGAGGATGAGTGGCGTATTTTACAAGGGCTAGTCGAAGGAACGATTATTGCGAAACAATTGCCGCAATTTGTTAAACGCATTATGAAGATCGATGAGCAGGTGAGGTTGGTGCACACGATTCGAGCACAAGTAGAAGGTTGTCTTGTTATGGACTTAAGTGGAGAAAGCCCGATAAAGGAAGCATTTTTGAGCACGAAATGCATACAGGAGAGTATAGCCACGGCGGCAGCTGCGCGGGGCTCAGGGGGTGTGATGCTGTGGAAGATGGTTGCCCAAGTGAAGAACATTAGCTACGATGGTGGAAATCATGCCTTGTATTTCCATTTCTTTACGAGGGATATGGCAGCAAAGTTTTCTGGAATGAAGGTACCTTTCCACAGGTACGGCCACTACCTTAGGAATCTCCATCAGGAGAAAACAACCAATACTGGATCTGCCTGGGAATCCCAAGTGGACAGCAATGGCGAAAGTTATGAGCATAAAGGTTTTTATTCGTGTGTCTTGAAGAACATTACGAGATCAGTGGATTTGTTAAAACTATCGGAGTATTTACGAAAGATTTTAGGCGTGGATTTTCAATTGGATAACTTGGATAAGGGTGGACCTTTTTCTGATACGTCGACGTTATGGGAGCTAATTGTTGAGTCGGATGCTTGTCCCACAGCTGTAAGAGGTATTAATCGGATATATTGGGGTCAAACCATGCTGGTTGTTGAGCACCCGGCGATGCGTGGGCGGAGACAGTGCTTGCGATGCGGTGAAGCAGGTCATCCGATGAGGAAATGCACAGCGACGCTAGGGGAACTTCTCAAATCACATTGTTTACAAGTCAATTTAGAAGATTTCAAGAAGTTTACAGCAACGACCTTCCGGAGCATGGAAGAGCTGCGAGCCCAAGTAGATGCAGTTAGGATTCGACAAGACGATGAAAAGAATAAGGCAGCTGACAAGGATGAAGAATGCGAAGTGAGAGGTTCAGAGAATGAAACGTCTTCAAAGAAAACGCATCTAGAAGAAAAAGCGCCACATCCGGCGACGAAAGTGTTAATGCAGCATCAGCTGAATCTTGTCGGTCGAGACACGAGTCTTCACACTGGGTAACCGTGCAGCCGAAGAAAAAAAGACGAGATGCACGCTCGCAACCGAAGGAAGTGGGGTCTAAAAGGCAGTCAGGGGCTTCTACATATACTTCAAGCCTCAAATTACATTTGGAGCAGGAAAGAAAGGTCGAGAACACTCAGGACCGAGTGGGGACGCCTCGTAAGGAGACTGAAAGAGCGAAGGCACAACTTGAGTGCAAAGAGGTATTGACACAGGATAGTGGAGCAACGATTGCCCAATCAGCTAAGTCGGAGTCGACCCGAAACATCAAGAAATCTAAACACAAGAAAAAGGGGAACTATTTCAGAAAAAGACAAGCACTCTGCTAATGTTAGAAGGGAAGGTGAAGACCTATATGGCGAATGCTCTAGCGCGAGTGGAAAAGGAAAGCGGGCCGATTAGGGTAGCAAAACCCAGAGATGACACTGAGGTGGGACCATCGGATTTGGCGACGATTCAAGATGTAATTCATCTGTTAAATCTCAGATCAATTCCAACACCGGCGACTGGAAACTGTCAGATCTATGCGGTATGCCAAGGTCTGACGTGTTCCGACAATTTACGGGAAAACGCAAGTTTACTTGAGGACATGACAAAGCAACTTAAACAAGGTTGTCTTGTGAGGGCTCTTATGGATTTTGATGTAAAGTTCCCACCGGGAGTATGGAAAGATACCCTGATTGAATTACGGGGAGAAACACATAGAACGTCTCCAAAAGAAACAAAGCGATTATTCCAAGAAAATTTGCTAGAATTTGCGGAAAGCAGTTCAAGTGTGGATGAAAATATAGCACCTGATACGTGGGGAAGTAATGACACGTTGATGACATTAAGCACGGTACCCCAACGTGACATTTATGTCATTAGTCATCCACCTGGTTTCACTGTACCAGGATTGCAATTTTATACGCCGGAAACAAGGACCATGCGAGGAAAGAGTTACCAGACGAGTGGGGAATACCCCGTGACGATTCTAGATTTCTTTCAAAAAATGCGGACCATTTTACAATCAGTGGATGCAGAAACGAAGGAAAAATTACCGATAATTTTGCGTTATGGTGGACAACATTATTCGGCAATTTTAACTAGAGACAGAGAAATTTCGACAGAAGACATCAATATGGAGGGGAGCTGTGAAGATGATTCTGACGACGACAAGGTTCCAGAAGATTATCAGCTATACGATGGTTCAGTAGGATAAAGCAATTCTATGGAAATCGCAACAGAAAGCGAAGATTCAATATCAAATTATGGAAATCAGTCGCCTTGGGATCCAGACGACTGGGAGGGCAGGGCAACTTTGATGATTTTTTTTTACTGAGCCGGATCGAAGGGCCCACTATTCATCATGGATTAAAATGTGAAATATCGGATATAATCATGACGAAAGACCCGCGTATGAGTGAGCTATTGCATTTCTTGGCAGACACGGTGAGCAAATTGTCATTGCCAGAACAGGAAGATATGATGCAGGCCAATATGTCGGACCCCAATATCCAAAAGTTTTTTTTGCAAAATGTCAAATTTCAGCACCAATCCTGAATCAATGGTACGAAAAAGTGTGGATGGAAAACCAACCTGAATCGGAATGTCTGCTTCTCTCTGATGGTTCCCCTTCGGGATCGGAGTACAAGAAGTCCGATATGTCGCCAAGCTCGCAAGATACGAAAGTATCTGGACAGGATGGAAATCAGACTCCGAAAAGGATATGTAGACGAAAGGGGGGGAAACAAACCGGAGACAATGGAGATAGTCCCCGTCGCTCGGGAACTAATGGATGATTTCGATAGAAGTGATAGAAACAATGGAGTAGAAAGAGTGTCACTTGATGAATTCAAAATTGCTTGGCATGAATTGTTGCCGCACTGGGAAGAGCAAACGGGTATTCCTTTCCCCTTGGTCAGTTCGACTAAGACACTTTGGGTAAAGGCAGCCCATCATGAATGGAATCGTTTGTTACATTTAATTAAAGATGTCCCGGGATTCCATTACATCTTAGAAAGTGTGCACCCAAGTGTGCTAGTGGAGTAAACCAAGCATTGGCGGGAGCAATGTTGGTTGGACGTCATCGAAGTAGGAAAAGGAGAAGGGTTAGCGGACATTTCAGGACAGTGGTTCTCAGAGTGGGAACACAGATTTATGGTAATGATTGGTTCAGCACAGAGGACAGCTATAATCAATAGCACGCAGGAATGGACCAGACTCCGTAAGTTGCAGTATGGAGGAAATGCGATTCTGAAATTGTTAGCTCCCAGACAAGTCATTCAATTAGCCGGGATGTTAATCAGTTCACACGTTTTTGCGGAACAGATTGACGCTCTTGTTGAGGAAGATTATCATCCAAATGACACCATCATGTGCCTCCTACAACGACATTTAAAGGTAGTGGAGATGCGTCAGGATTATGCAGAAAGAATTCAATTGATAGAAAAAGGAGCCCCAGAAGCATGGAGAGAGTTATTTGAATTCTGTCACGCCACGACTATTCTACAATTGACGAATGACCAGGACAAGACACATCAGGACCATGAGAGTCCGGTCCAGTACTAAGGGCACCGATATGGATGCGGTCAAAGACCATACCTACTTCACAATGGACAAACTTGAAGCATATGCGAAATTCGTTTGCTGAAGGAGATGGAGTATGGGGCAGAATCACAAGACAAAAATGGATATCAGTAGCACAACACATATACATTTATCACTCAAAAAGTCCGTGGATTTGTACAGAAAGATGTGACAGCTTGGATGTCGGCGTGGAGACGTGGATATCCGAACAACCCTGCTGAGATAATTTTACTTCAAGAAACGCATATTGGGACATTAGCTGAAAGTGAGGAGATGGCAAAGCAATGGGCATTATTATGGGGGAAGATGGATCAATATAGGTCATTATCTTATTGAAGCGTGTATCAGAAGAAGCAGGGTGGCGTAGCTATCCTGCTCGCTCCGAATATAGCCACCCATGTCATACCTTGGAAGAAAGAATACTGGTCCCATCGATTAATGGTGTTGAAGTGGAAGGAGAGTGTAATATTAAATGTTTACGGACCCTCGAGTGACATTAAAGGACGCGAAACGTTTATAACTCACTCCAGCAACTATTTTTACGGCGACCACGACATTGTTTGCTTGGCGGTGATTTTAACTGTGTGGATACCCCAGCCCTCGATAGACTTGGCGGAACACGGTCAGTCCGACCGGAAAACAATGCTTTACAACGGGTGGCGACAGAATGGCAGATGGAGGATGCGCGGCAATTAATGGTATCTCCGCTGGCAGCTTCAACTTTGGAACCCCAAGATCATTTCACCTTTTGGAGAGGTCATCAAGCCAGTCGTTTAGACAGATTTTATGTGTCCGGAAAGTGGATCAACTGGGTGGTATGGGTAGCTGTTGAGCCCCCACCAGTTTTCTCAGATCATAACCAAGTTGGATTATTATTGAAGGATCCTACTGTCTCACGAAATCTTCCAGCCGCCTGTAAATTTTCTTACCCATTCCCCGGATCACAGAAAGAGGGGCTGCGAACAATGATCTTGGAACGTTTACAGGATAAGAAATGGAATAACAAGGCAATCAGAAATTGGGACGGTTTGAAGGACTTTTGTCAGGAAGTGGTATTCAAAGTTCGTAGAACGGTTGCACGCCGTCGCAGGAAGAGGGTGCACCACATTCAACGGACGATTAGCGAGACCGCGTCAACACGAAAACATATAGTCACCTCCATAGCGGAATCCCTGCAACAAGAAAGGTCGATACGCAGGGGTGCTCGTCTGCACAGGTCTGCAGCAGATCTTAGATGGTTATTTAAGAGAGCCTCCGTATGGGAGAGGGACCAGACAGTAGCTCTGATTAACGCAACAACGGGGACGCCTTTCGCAGTGGATCTGTCGATTCCGGATCGTTTTGCAGCAGCATGGGCGAGTATCCTCGGACTCAGCCACAGAGAGGTTGCTGGGCGGGGTCTTTTCAAAGAAGTCAGACAGTTTATGGATATACCAGCCAATCGGAAAGTGACTGATTCTCAGAATAAAGGGTTACTATTGGAGATCACCTCAGAAGATGTGGAATGGGCGATAACGAGCTTTGACCGTAGGAAGGCAGCCGGACAAGATGGAATTGGAAAAGATTTTGGAAGGACTTTTCATCAATTTTAGTGGAGCCGCTTACTACGATGTTTAATGATATCCTGTTAGGTTGTAAGCCTCCACCCTCTTTTCTGAAAGCAGTGGTTATACCGTTACGTAAAAAAGGAGATTCTAGTAATGCCTTAGACTATAGTCCGATTTCATTACTGACAACAGGATATAAACTGTTTGCAAAGATTTTGGCCCGCCGGTTACAGCTGTTTTTGAGAAATTTAATTGGTGATACTCAACAGGGTTTGTATTGGGGCGACGAATGGACAAAGCAGTAATATCAATGAAGGCTTCGTTTGAATCATACAGAGAAAAGCAGAAAGTATTAGCAGCACAGAGTGCAGAAGTGTTATTTCTCGATTTCAGTAAGGCATACGACACAGTAGATAGACGCTACCTTTTCACAGTGCTTTCGATGTTTTGTTTTTCTGATGAGTTCGTGGACTTGATGGACCGCTTGCATGCGGGAACAACAGCGGAAATTCCTCGTGAATAATCAGCTGGCGAACCCAATCTCAGTCAAGTCGGGCATCAGGCAGGGCTGTCCGTTATCCCCTCTCCTGTTTATCCTAGCTGTAGAGCCATTAGCGATAGCTCTGAACGAGAACCCCACATTAGTTGGCATCCAGCCAGTGAAGAATGATTCTAACATATACCACCGGTTTTCAGCGTTTGTGGATGATTCCACAGTATTTCTCCAGCACGCAGACCAGGTGCCGACAGTGTTAGAAGTGGCCAACCGTTTTGGAGATCTTTCGGGTTTAAAATTCAACAGACCAAAAGTAACTTTGTATTTTTAAATTCCCAGTATGTACCAAAAAAGTGGTACGGTTTACCGGTGTTACCGGAAGGGGATACTATTCAGTATCTCGGGTATCAATTTGGGTGGGGAGACTTAGAATCCGTGAATTGGGCCTTGAGAATACGCTGTGTCCAACGACGGTTAGCGACTGCAACACAATGTTGAACATCGTTTATGGACCGAGTACAACTGTTTAACGTGATCGCTATCCCGTCAATTCTGTTCACCGCACGGATGTTCGATCCATCGACAGAGATACTACAGGAGGTGGTTAACATCCAGAAGGCCTTTCTCTGGAGCAAGAAAACCTCATGCGAGAGGGGACGGCATAAAATATCTCCAGCTTTATTATTCACGCCCCACGCAGCAGGGGGGGTGGGCCTATCGATTCCTGTGGCGCTCAAGATTCAGAGATTGAAGCTAGCGTGTCAATGGTTACTCGCAGCGAAGGATCATTACCAGTTAGCCTGGTTAAACCTAGTTGGGATCGGATCATCACAGCATACAGGGCAAGTCCTAAAACCAGTCAAAGGTTACAAAGAATGTCATGCTAGTGGAGCAGTGGATTCGGGAGCAGCGCGTAGTCTGCGCCGGGAGGTAATGGAATGGATGGGGCCCCGTTTCCCAGAACAGATGCGCATTAAAAGCTATACGCTCTCAGTGTTACCCCAAGCTGTCGCTAAGATGGAAGAATCACTGAGCAACAAAGGTATTCGCCTCCAGCATGACGAGCATTTCATCATCCCGCTCGATATTGAAGCTCACCCTTATCATACAGCTTTGCCGCAGCATATGGCCCCCTTTTGGGGAACATACAGCTGGGCGATGAACCCATGGATACGGGACGAACGGGCCATGGAATTAACGGCGAAGAAATATGATCGGATCTCGCAACTAATGATTCGAGATTTACGTATTCAGAGACTAACAGCAACTACGTATATGTGGCAGGTAATAGGCGTAATAGGGCAGTCTCATACTAGGGCCAAAGTGGGACGATGGTTGTGTGCGGTAATTATAGCGTCGCCCAGAGTTCCTGTGGGCCACTTTGTCGGAGAATCACCGCCTTTAAAGCTCTGTCGAGGACCAGCTGCCTTACACGGACAACGATGGGAACTAACATCAACCGGATATATCACAGGTCACGGCGAACATCAGAAGGAGTGCATCATGGTGAAACAGCAATCGGATGGAATACTTTGGAAGGTTGTAAGCTGTACCATGGGCGATATTGAAACAGATCAAGACTTAAAGAATCGTCTTATTGTTTTTCACCCGCACCCGGAGTTACATCTTATTGGTTGGCCGTCGGACGAATCCACACCGTTGGGGCGAATATGGGTGAAGTTTCGTAAGTCATTTCGACGAATGTATTTCAGCGGGGTAGCTTCGCAGTTAAAACCCCTTTTACAGAAGTGGCAGGAGAAGTGCACACAGAACAGCTGGTGGAAACAAACGCAAGACATTAAGCCTACTCAGGTGTGGGAACATGCTAATATCCTAACTATCAAGTATGGGTTCAATTTCGAGTAGCAACTATGCAGCTCAACACATTTTTCGAACGAGACGCCGGGGACTACGGGTGTGCGATGGATGGGAGCTGCACTAGTAGAAATACAGGTGTGTATCACATTCTCTGGGAATGTCGGAGGGCACAGGATTTTTGGAGGCAATTGTTATGTCACTGGAGTGGAGGGGATATTTCCTTCTCAGCGCTTCAACATTTTCAGGATGCAATAGTTTCAAGACAAGCGCCGCCAATTGGAAATCCAGTAAAACAGGCAACGATGACGAAGCATGGAGGGTATAGTGATATTTATCCGTGATCGACTCTGGAACGGTTTATGTGGTATTGCGACCGCGTGGATGTGGCAACTACGCAACCAAGCGGTGTTCCAAGGACAAGTTAAGAATGTGTTTGATCACTTGGAATTCTTATGGAGACAGTGTCAAGCGCAAGTGGAAGCAGTTGCCGACTACGAATCAAGAGTACCCGAAACCCGAGAAGATGGGATCCGACTGAAGATCAGTGTAAAGTGCTTATTCGACCTAACCCCAGCACCGGATCAAGACTTCCAGGGTCCAAGACGAGATCGAGCGAGTCAGGTATCCACCACTAGCTCCGCCATGTTATCTGAGCCTAAGTTACATACTAGAATTCATATGTTTATAGTAGCTAATAGTTAACACTAATTAGACTACCTTTTACTACTAGCAGTGAGTATACCGGTACTGTACCTACTTCATAGCGCTTTGTTAAATTGTCAGTTTGTACCAGCGATCCAGTTAGCCCAGTTAATTTCCCAGACACTAAAATTTCTAGTGAGTGTACCGTACTTCATAGCGCTTGTCCCGGAAAACACAAAGGGCACCGCCTATAGTTTGGGCACCCAATGGGACTTAGTCAAGTTTATAATGTACCCTAAAATGCATGTCATAGCGACTGCCACTCATAGTCGGGGCCGACCATTAAGAGCTAAAACTTTACACATCAGTTTTTACGCAAACCGTAAAAAACCTTTAGGCTTGTGATCCAAAAATAGGTTCGAGTCATTCTGAGCAAAACGATTGGGCGTCTTCTCATACCGAGACACGCGGAGGTAACCTAAGCTAAGCTTTTGTCAGACAGTGCTTCTACGTGTGGATTAACGTGGTACACACACACTTCGAACCCCACGTCACGCATAAAAGGTTAGTTTTTACGCTTAATTTTGGGTAGTCCACGTGACGTTTTACGAGTGCTTGTCATAGGCGACCACAGCAATTTCGACAGGGTTTTGTAGTACCTAGGTGTCGCCTTTGACTTGTATTTTACAAGTCAAAGGCGACACCTAGGTACTACAAAACCCTGTCGAAATTGCTACAGTAAATATAAATGACAAAACAATCTGGATCGCAATTATCTTCTTTAATACTTATATTGGCTTTTTTGTTCATCAATGTTCTATACCTCCTCATACATATGTCAAGTTTCTTGTTATGCGAGACATCACCTTTGTTTCGGTCTCTGTGATTCACTCATTTGCTACCGTAAACCAAGTATTTGGATCAGCGCAATGAAAAATGTAAATACACAAATACCACCACAAGTAGGACAATTCATTGTGCCAAAACTTATAGTACCGATAAAATGTCATTTCGACTGCAATTATAATAATACTCATTCACTCTCAAATTGGCACTCGATACCATCGTAACGTAATTCATCATATTATGGCGGTTCATCAGTTTATGGTGGAAAATTCTCGATAACCAATCAAAGACATGGTATCCAAATTACACTCCAACCACTGGTGGGATTTTCACAACATCAGTTTATGGCACTCGACGAGCAAATCGCACGGCGCTCGCACAAAAAATACAGTCCACTGATATTTCTCTTATAATAACTAAAGGGGTCGGTTGTTCAGCCCCCACCTTTTTGTTAACCAGCCCCCACCCCCAATTTTTGATTGGTCAGCCTCCACCCCAAATAATTTGATTGGTCAGCCTCCACCCCCGAATTTTTGATTGGTCAATCTCCACCCCAAATAATTTAGCCACCACCCCAAATAATTCTTCATCTTCGAGGATTTGACGGTGTTCAATTGCAAAAAATAAAGAACATGGCTCACATACAGCCATAGGTATCCTGCTTAGTGCAAGCAAAATGCGCTGATAACTGTACTTGGCCCACGTGAACCCCATGTGGCAGGTCTATACGAAAAGGCCTATATCAGTCTTGTACGTTGAAGAATTCGTTGCATGTATTGTTTTGTCTAACTTGTTGATGAATTTACTATAAGTCCCGATGTTGTACTGCTTTACAGAAAACGTAGCGGAGCTAACAAATTACGTCGCATGCGAAGATCCTATGCAAGTGCGGACACGTGGAGCAGATATAGAAGCAGTAGTTTTAGAAGAAGTAGTAGATGCAGAAGCAGTAGATTTACAAGTCCAAAATTTATAGAAACCGTGACGTAATAAGATATTTTCTCATGAGTTCGATGAATGCGAAGTGGATATGTGACATTCTGACCAATAGAATTTTTTGGGGTGGGGGCTATTATTTGGGTTGGAGTCTAAAATTGGGGGGTGGGGGCTGGTTAACAAAA
>MIQA02011147.1:0-16174 GCA_001887855.2 Sclerospora graminicola | reverse complement strand
TATCTTTAGGGAGCTCACAAGGTACTTCTTCTGGGAATACGTCAGCGTATTCCCAAAGTACCTTGTAGTAAGGGGAAGTCGCCTAAGCGATTCCCAGCTCTGCGCTTCAAAGCGCTGAACTATGGTTTGTTCATTGGGAACGGTCTTGTTCCCAATGTCTTTTGCCTGCAATGTGGATATTCGTTCACGAATATCTACAACATCGTCTGTTGCGACGATGACACAGATCTGATCGATCTGATCATCGTGCAAGTTTTCACGAACTTCTTCCAGCTCAAGGCTGGAAGAGCCATCACCTCCGAACCTAAGTTCGGTGGATTGTCGAGTGTTAGAGACTGGGTAGCTAATCCAGTCTCTGTCTGTGTCAAGACGTTTATCGTCTCGACGGACACAACCGCATGATCAGACGCACTCGTCTGATCTGTTGCCTGTTCTGTTGCACGGTGATTATCACTCGTGCACAAGGCATTCTCAACATGGTGACCACTGTCTACTATTGTGTTCACGCACTCACGACTGCCTTCAGTCGTGAGTTCTTCATCTTCGACAAGGAAGTCACTTACATCCGTGTCGGTATCATTGTCTTCACGGTGGGTGTTTCCCACCGTTGGTAAATTCTATATACCACGACCGTCATCGATCGTGGTAACTTCAACGCGGGGGTGTTTGTCACCCGTGTTGCACACGTTACCGACACGCAACGGCTCTTCCGTTGCGTGTGCAAGTCCCTCTGGACTTTGATCAGCGGGTGTACCATCCGCTGTTCTAGTTGGATCAGACCTGGTGGTGCCATCGCTACCCACCAGACTGTCTGACTCTGCGGTTGTATCATTAGATACAGCCGGATTACTCACACGGTGATCAGATCCTGTGAGACCACCGCAGTCGATCGACAGGTTAACCCAGTCGATCGTTGGTTGATGCTTGGACATCCAAGGGATGCCCAAGATTACATCGAACTTGTCATCAAGATCGAGGACGATGTATTCGTCCTCGATCGACAGTTCGTCTAACTCGAAGCGTTTGCGGATCACACGCTTTGGTATAGTCACGGTTGCACCTGTTGCTAACCGGACTGACAACATACTTCGTGGAGATGCAAACTACACGAAATTCAACGACATTAGAACCTCAGTTCTAACGAAATTGTTTGACGCTCTTGTGTCAAACAGAACGCGCATGGGGACATCGTTTCCATGCGGCTTTACTTCCAGGGTGATGAGAGGTTTCCCTTCACCCTGCACCTTTTGACAGGACGTAGTCCCGTCTGGGGCTATTATCCTCACATGCCCGATGTCGGCATGTGAGATAACTCGTCCAGTAGGGCGCCCCGCCCCTACTGGTTGCTGACGTTTTTTGCATCAACAGAGGGTTGCCCCTGTTGATGTCGCCGACCAGCGGACTGTCCAGTCCGCTGACTGCATGGCGCCGGCCGCGGCGCCATACCTTCATGGTCGTAATGGCCCATCTTCGCGCATCACTTGCAGCGAAGGAACTTCTTATTTTTTCGGTTGCCACGGGGTCGAGGCAACTGCAACCGATAGGTCCATTGGTTCTGGACCTCATCCGCCCGCGCTCTGGCGCGGGTTTTGGTGTCGCGGGACGAAGTGTGAACTTCGTTTGTTCGAGAAATTGTTATTAACATGCTGCACCGGCGGCATGTTGAAGCCGAAAGGCTGTTGAGCCCTTCGACTAAGCCCAGCATGCGTTGACACTGAACGCATGCTGAATTCCTCTCGGATGCTTTGATCTATAGCATCCCTCAGAGTCTTTGGCGGAATTCGATAATGACTCTGCTTGATGGGACCGTCGTTCAGTCCCTTCATAAAGCCAGTGACCTGCATGACAGGGGGCACCGGCTCGTATACAATATTTGACAACAAATATTGTATTTTTGAGCGTAAGCTTGTAAACTTAGCTTACCCTGCTTGAGTTCCATGAACACTTCACGGCAACTAAGCTCCATTTCCGGAGCTTCGAAGTTGAGCTTTAGCTCAGCTTTCAAGTCCTGATACGTCAGGAACGCAGATTCATCAGTGGATCTGCGGCTCATTGTCCATGCCCTGGCGCGACCGCCCAGGCACGTGGTGACGAAATAAGCTTGTGAACGTGGGTCCACAATCTTTTGCGCAGAGATGGAATCTTCCACCTCTGCGAACCATCTACGAAGGGGTTCACCCCCTTCCCCAGTAAAGGGAAGAATCCGCGCCTTTACTACCTCAACGCTCGCTGTGGGCGTTGTTGGTGGCGATCGTAGCATTACGGAGCGCACCTGAGAATCTATGTACATCCTCTTGAAACGACTTATCATTTCTAAAGCTTCCTCCGAGGTTTTACCTCGGAGGATGGTGATGATGTCGGACCCTAAGGTCCGCATCATCTCCACCACGGTGTCCACACTTCTTTGTGAAAATTGTAGGAAATTTTCCCTCACTAAATCTTGTGCGAGCAGTCGCTCGCGCACACGATCACTGACCCGGTCGTGCGGCTCTTAAACCTCCGCTCCGCTAGTTAACTAGCGGAACGTATGAACAGTGGTCGTTAAGACGGACCACTAAGTGCTACCAGGTGTAACAGGCTAGCTGTTACAGGCTCACACTGTGAAATTGCACGCTTCCTAGTTTAAGTAAGATAAACTTTAGAGTAGACAATTTAATTAATCAAATAATCCCTTAGTTATATACATAAATATAACTAAGCCACGTGTCTAGAAGAAGGTAAGTTTAAGAGTGAATATATTTATGAGTGGTTAAGAGCTAACTAGTATAATTAGATCTAGATTAATCATAGTAACATGTATTGTGCCTTTCACAATTTTTGGCGGAAATCATCTTATTTTGCGAAAATTATCCGTCGTATGTGACATGTGAGCAAAGAAATACTGCGCTAGTAATTTTTTCTAACACGGATTTAAGATGTCTAAACATCATGAATTATGTTGCCCACACAACGTTTTAGGCCAAGAGTTAAAAGATTGGCGGGTAGCTAATCGCAAATCCAGCAATGTCTGGCGCCAGACCACGTTTTAGCGAGCACTCATCCGTGCAATTTTGCTATTTAATATCTCACTCTTACTTTGAAAAATATAATAAGTATACCGTCTAATAATAGCAGCAAATTATTTTGTTCTTTTTAAGAAAGAATGACTGTTTCTGTTGACTTGCGCCGAAGAACTATTGTCCTGGTTTTCTTGTACGATATCGACATGACCGTAGTAGCGTCCGTCTTAGGCGTGTCAGTGCGCTCAATTGAGCGGCCAACTAGGTATACACATACCGTCGTCCTTCGCTGAACACTCGGCTTCCAGACAACAGCGCCAGTTGTGCTACTTCTTTCTACGCTTTCTCCTCTATCCAAGCGGCTACGAATCATCATGCATTAATTAAACGGACACATACATAGTCGATGGACGAACGCAGCAAAGGACGGAAGGAGACACCGCTTCCAATCTACGTGGGTAGAACGAGTGGACGTCATGCACCACGGCGAAAGTCATCTTTAAGACGTGGTATTCGTAGTCGCAGTAGTGATGACACATCTCCTAGCCAGACGAAAGTGGTGCTGACGGAAGGTCGGACGTGGAAGTTGCTGTGGGCATTATTTCTAGTCGCGTTTACGATTTGTGTCGTGTGTCTCTTAACATTGGGACACATGGTACAGGACGGAGGATTTTCAAATAATGACGTGACTGGTGGCAAAGGAGGACTCTTTTCAGCATGGAAAGAGAATCAGATGCTGGCAAAGCTCCAGCGACTCTCGAGTATGTTTACATCTGTGAAAGACGTGAAAGTGAATAATGAAATCACGAAGGAACAATTGCGTACTCTTGGCGACTACGAGTGTGTGGACCGGCGGCAGCCGGACAGTTGTACGCCATCAGGGAAACGAGAAGTTGAGAATGATAGGAATTGTAGCACATTGATCCCCAATAGTGTGTCAGGCTATTGTGAAGTGCATAATACGCGCACGGGGGAGATCAATCGCGTGATGCAAATGCATTGTAATTCCCTTCGACATGGTGTGCAATTCCAGTGTGATATGTTTCAGAGCCTCCTAAGTTACAGTATTCTCTCGACGGACTATGAACACGATCCGAACTTTTCGTACACGCATAATCAAGGTCTTTCGAGCGACGAACAAGTTGTCAATTACACCCATCCCGCTTGGAAACGACGGATTAAAGAATGAAAGTGTTGGGCAGTTAAAACTGTCGTTTGACCGTGTCATTGTGTTTGTAATTTACGAAAAACTGCTCCTAGGAACGTATGTTAGTGTGCGTTCATTGCGTGCGTTAGGATGCAAGTTGCCGATTGAGATTTGGTACAAGGAATCGGAAACAAGCGTCGAGTACCCGCTGCTGCGGCATATGGTGGACGAATTGAACGTGTATCTGCGAGTGATTGAAGATCCCCGTGCCACATCGTTTTACACGAAACTCTATGCCGTTTTCTATAGTGCATTTGACAGTGTCTTGCTGCTGGATGCTGATAACTTTGCCGTGCGGGATCCAACCTATTTATTTGTTTTATCGGAATTTATCGAGACGGGCGCAATTTTTTGGCCCGATTTTTGGAAACCAGGCAATACGATTTTTACATTCATAAGCACAGTTTTGTGTGGGACTTTTTTGGAGTCGACTATGTCGACTCGTTTGAGCAGGAAAGTGGTCAAGTGTTGATTAATCGACGGATGCACTACAAAGCGTTGAACATTCTCATGTATTATGGCTTTTCACTCCCTCGAGCGCATGAAGAGTTGCGGCTCGTGTGGGGGGACAAGGATCTCTTCCGATTCGCGTGGCTCAAGTCGGCGAGCTCGTTCTATATGATACCACGACCACCCGGTTCAGCTGGAACGAAACATTCCCAACATGATTTATTCTGTGGAGTCGAAGTTATCGCTGATCTAAACTTTTTGCGTGGAATGCCGTCGGGTTGAGACCCGACGGCTAATTTGTTTCGTGTGATCGTATCAAATCATGGCAATGCGAAAAGATTTCATCGGTCCAGCATTGATATGACCACTGAAAGCTCATCAAGCGATACTCATCGCTTGGTGATTGACTTTCACGAAGTCTATTACTACAAGCTCTACCAGAATCACTCGATAGTGATTGAAAACTCGTCTGGCTTTAGCCTTAGTTTTAATAATAATAATAGTTCTGTAATTCTGGTGTAAATTTGTGACTGCCCGCGACGGTTTTAGCTGTGGAGTTGAAGTTATCCTGCTAATTTTAACAATGCTTAAATGTGGTAAAATTCGAATTTTGTTATAAACCGAACAACGATTTGCTGACAGAATTATGCTCGCAATTCGTTTGAAACGCACAATAATGTAAAACTGATCTAGTAATATCCTTATTATTAGATACTTGTTAGATTCGATAATTATATCAGAATCTGTTCTCAGGGTGGATTATAGCAACTTATAATCCAATATTCGCATTTCAGACAGTAAGTCTGAAATCGAACTGTGATATTTCAACTTAAATATCACTTAAGTAATGACACCCCATTACAAAGATCCTCCGACGACATTCCGTTGATCGTTTGGAGAGCCATAGCTTACGAGGACGTCATTTTCACTGGCCATGATAGGTAGAGCGGCGACTCGGGCCTTTGTAACTTATGTTAACGTGTTTGTAACTCAGATCCAGACTCAGCCGGAGCCCAATAAGGGTCAAAATATCGATGGGTGCGGAAAATGAGCGCGGGTTAAATCTTCCGTGGGTGAGGGTTAAAATTTCACTTTGTTCATTTGATTAAAGTTGTGTTCCTGTTCCATCTCCGCTAGCTGTTGCGCATTTATTCGACACTCAGCATAAAACAAGCTCTTACGCATTATTGTTAGGTTATCGAATAGAGGAGAGTATCGACTCAATTTTGCAGTAAGGTAAACGCCAATTTGGGGCCGCTCTGGTTTTGCCCAATAAGGGTTGACAAAAAAATGGCACCGTACCAATTGGTAGAAATAAACAAAATGATAGCGTACCGATTGGTAGATTTTGTTTTGCTGATATTAAAAGGGGTAGGTGTGGTTAAGGTGATACAAAAACTTATATAAAAAGCGGCCGCAAATTGGCATTTTGTACTTTTGCGAGTCGCGAACTTTACCCAATATTTTTTTTGAGACAGATTATAAAGTTATGACTACAACACTGTACAGAAATTAAAGAAGGCCCCAAATTGTCATATACCTTATTATATTTTTTGCTTTTTTTTAGAACTCTTTTGCTCTCCGGAGTACCTACTTGTTTAGGAAAGAACGCCATTCCGGCACATGAACAAGGGCCTTAAGAAGATGAGACAATGATCCGACACTTCACCACATCCACAGGGGTCTGTCTAAAAGTATAGGTGTAGGTCAGGGAGCCTGTCTGCAGTCGGAACACCGTGCCTTATTCGAGATCCCATCCTTAGCGAGTCCTATTTTCCGACAGCTTTGTTTTACATTCCAGGGAATGAAGCTTGTAGACGTTCACTTAATCAGCAACTACAGTGTTACCGCATCGCATACCCCGCCGTTGCGAAAAGTTGCAAACCCTATAGCATTCACAGCAAAGTAGGGATTGGATGTGGCATCGAGTTAACGCAAAGAAGAGAATCCTTAGACTGAATACTATAGGAATCCTTAAATGTTATCTGGAATGACTGAATACGGCGAAAAGGTACGATAAACGATGATTAAATTAATCGATGACAACCATCACGTCTATAAATTTAAAATACTAACACATAGCTAGCTGACCGAGTCGTAGTATGCAGCATTCGTATCCCGCGTTGCAAACTGAATAAGTAACCTTTTACGTCCCCTAACCTCCAAAATAAATGTACCGGTACTGGTTTATTTATTATCCTCAAAAGATTCGGACCAGTGCTGTAATCCCGACTATCTTGACTTTCCAATCCCGTAATCATTTATATCGAGTATGGTCCATAATAATAATTGCTGTTTTCGCGACAAGTTCGACGTCATCAACAGATTGTGTCATTCCATTGCTCAACTAGTTCGCCTACGACGTAGTCTCAATGGCTTCCGTCGGTGTACTTACTGAGCCATATATTATGCTGACGCCCACAGCGGTATCGAATAGCAGTCGCGGTTCACCTGCTACTGGTGATCAACTGGTCCGTAAGTGGGCGGCTGGCGTCAAGCGTAAAACTTTAATGAAGACGAAACGAGACGAAACAAAGTTAGAAGACGAGACTGATCGAGCTCTATCGAGGACGGAGACGGATGGCAGCTCTGAAGTTGGCAATAACGAGAGCATCAGCTCAAATAAACGGACTAGTTCGATAAGAGGTTCCGAATCAAGAAAAAAAGAAGCGAGAGAAGACGAAGAAGAGGAAGAGGAAGAGAAAGAAGCAGCACTTGAAATGGAAACTGTCATCCCTACTTACGTGTGTGTCCTACACGACCCCAAGCCGGTGCTTGTCGGTGAGTAGTGACTCCTAGCTGCGTCTTAAGTGCATGCAAATGACTAAGTTTGTTCTCGCTTCTAACTAGCCGAGCAGATTCCGTGCAATCGCGTGAGCATCAAATCGTGCGAAACACGCAGTCGACTTGCAGGATTAACGGAAATTGTCGTCTTTCAATACGTAATTTCAGTCGGAAGTGTCCATCAGACGTTCGAGTGTTCACCATCAAAAGCTCTGGACGTATTGAAGAAATTGTCCAAGGATGAAAAATGTGCCAACGAGTTACGATTCGCCGAGATTAATTTCTTACGCGGAGGCTTGATGGGATCATTAAAACGATTTTATGCGTCGCCTGTACGAATTTCCATGGAAGTACGTGATATCCTTGAAGGCATTTCCGACGTCGACTCGGTGCTCAGGAATCCCACGTATCTCGATCTCGTTGGTGCAACAAAAGGGTCAAGATTGGCTCGAGAGATTGCAAAGTTGGTGGAATCACACCATACTACGTTGCCAGCAGATATGCCGTGCATGTGTGATACCTATTACAAGTCAGTAAAGCGCTACGGGGAGTTTTACCAGGAATTAGCCCGACCCGCAAATCAAGTCCGGGGATCGACCGTGGCGAGCGAGACACTAATGCGATCGCGTGGCGTATTAACGTTTTATACAGACACAATCTACATTCTAGACAAGAACAAGTTTCGTCCAACCCATGGACTTAAACAGTGTTTGGTCTACGGCTTTGGGCGGCGAAAGCTCTTTGAAATCGTACGAATCTCTCGGAAACAATGGTCGTTAAGGCATATGCACTATGGCGAGATTTTTACACTCGCTCTCAAGAAATACGGCGTCCATCATATGGTAGCAGTCAAACGGATGGTGCCGGACGTACAGAATGGTGGTCTTCGGCAAGAGAATGTTTGTTTTGTGAAAAAGTCGAAAAGCGAGGGCTATCGGTGTCTTCTCATGTCGGAGATTATTTCCCAGGGAAAAGTGACCACGTCCATTAGGATTCAACAACCTACGGCGCCGTCGGGAGACTCGAGTTTTCACTATATGACAGTTAGCGAAGTCTCTGGGCCGTCACCTGCTTCGATTTGTAGCAGCACATTAAGCGTCCCGTGTGAACGCTACAAGTACCTTCAACGTCTGAGTGTAAGCAGAGGAAGTGACGTCGTCACGTACATTGCACTTGCAGCGAGCTACGACATTCTCGTCGGGGCTTTGACGTACTGGATCGAACGCAAATATTAAGAGTCTGGAGGGAAGGGGAGGGAGGCTTAGTATCTAGAACTAACGTTACAATTACCGTATAGTATACAAATTCACTACATCACAATACAGCATGGGGTACAACCACTCAAGGGGGGCTCTGACTTTTGTGCTGCTGCACGTTCCTCATGGATTCGCTCATCTTCAGCCAGGAGATGACGATAATATTGTGCCCCCGTTATACTAATTCCAAGATCCTCTTCCTCTTCTTCCACTTCTTTCTTTTCCTCTTCTTCACCAAACGTAAGTTCCCCTTTAAACGAACGAGACAAATGGACGCCCGCTTCTAAGACGGTCGCTTTCCCTTTTTCATCATAAAGTCGCATGAACGTGTCGTGGCTAATTGGATCATTCAAGTACTCTGTCGAGTCAAAGCGACTGATTCGCGCGCCTTGCTCGTCACTGGTCACGTCCGAGACCTCTGTCGTCCTTTCACTCGACGAACGATCGTGGGAAAACGCTTCAAGCCAAGCGTCCATGTCCTCTTGACTCGCGGCGGTTACGCGCATTGTCTTGCCACAACGAAAGGCAATCACTAACGTATGAAGCTTTGAATCATCCAAAGAAACGTCTTTGACAATGCCATGGCCACGTGCGACGCCGCCAATTTCACGGTAATAGATCAAAGCGCCATTTTTCAACGTAAAGTACCGTTTCTTCCAACTCTTGTAATGCTGTCCTTCTTTCTCTAACCATCCACTGTGACTAGACGACTCGTTTACCTCTTCTTTGAATACATTTCCAGTCGTCGTCAGGGTATTCTCCATACGGTCCTTTTCTTTTCCTGACACTGCATCTCGCAGCGCTTGGAACCATCGCTCAACCTCTTTTCTAGAGTCAGCCTGAAGAAGGAGCTTTCGACCACTTCCAGTCGATACAAGGAGTCCATCCGAGACGGACGAATGCTCCTGAACACCAACGACCTCGACCGAGCGTAAAAGAGAGCCACTTTCGCTTTTGTAATAACTCAACGTCGAGTCATAGAGCATAAAGAATCGTCGTTTCCAGTTCTTGACCTTTCTTCCTTCCTTCAGTAACCACCCTGTGCACCTATGTGGCTCACTTGGACGACTCACGGACGACGGTCTGGTATCTTCCGAGACAAGTTCAGTCTCGACAACCTCTTGGTCAGAAGACGAGGAACTCCGTGTGTCATACTCGGGTTTATTCTGCATCGCAGCAATCCACAAGGACGCCCCGCCAGCTTCCCGCAGACTCACTTCGTACTCTGCAAGGTCATCATCGGTAAACTCGACCTCCACGTCCGTAGCATTCTCGCCCTCATCGTGATCAAATTCTTCCTCCACGATCCGCTTTTCATGGCTCTGCGATAGAAACGAGAGGGACAAATTCGACGCTCTCTCCAACACATCAAACCACTTGGCAAACGCTTCGGCCGTTGGCGCCACGACATGAAGCAATTGACCATTTTGGAACCGAATATTCAAACAAAATGGACGAAGCGTGCCAACTTGGACTTCAAACACGACTCCAAAACCCAAAACCTCACTAGTCGCAGTCGCACTGTACGCCAAGCGACTGTTTTCAAGCACAAAGTATCGTCGTTTCCACGTTTGAAAGTGCTGACCTTTCTTCAACAGCCATCCACGAAAACTATTGCCAGCTTCTACTTCTTCGGGATTCAAACTTGCGTCCTTTGGCATTGAATTTTCGGCTTTATTCCATGATGCCTTGCAGAAAGCAGCATACCACGCATCCATGTCCGCTTTCGTCTCGCCGTAGACATTCACAGCGCTTCCATCTTGAAATTCAACATGATGAAAAACCGTTGGTTCCTTCTTGTTGTATCGCACGTTGCTCACGTTTCCAAGCGTTTCGGACGTTCCATTCACTTGTTGATAACAATAAAGCGTCTTGCCTTGAAGAACGAAATACCGCAATAACCATGACGATCTCTCGTTCCGTTGCATGTGTAACCATCCATATTTTATACATTGATCAGCTCCAGCGATTGATGGACTTGAGACACGATGAGAATCAGCCGATTGTAGCGATTTGAAGGCTGTTGAAGGGTCCTTCGACTTGTCACTTTGCTGATACTGCGGTACATTCCTTGGAAATGGCGGTAACTGTGTCCTTTCTGGTTGATTATCTCTTGGTGAGGGAGGGTCCGAAGGCCAGTCGTCATCATTTGCTGTGGTGTATTTCTGCGCGATTAATTCCGTCTCCGTTACTGGCTCGATCTCTTGATTTCCAACTCTTTCCAGTGCCAATGATGGCGACTCAACTGCACTCGTAAAATCTCCATCTCCTCCTTCTTTCTTGACACTTTGGTTATGATTCTTTAAACTTGCGAAGCGAAAACTTTTCTCCTGTTCCCCTATCGCTTGTTTAATTTTACGAAAAAGCAAGCGACTATCCTGTGCATTGGCCGTCGTCATCTTTAGCTTTTTGTTCTCTCCATAAATTAATAATCCATTCTTCCGGTCCGGTGAGTAGTTGACATTCACCACTCGCAAACGACCTTTCTCGCCCATGCCGGCCCCGCTACCGTCACTTTTCGCGCCCGAGTAGTAAATTAAGTCACGTCCATAGAGAACAAAGTACCGATTTTTCCATGTACGTACTTTACTGCCTTGTTTCGCACCCCAACCACAGAAATCTGGCCCGCTCGACATGTCCTTGCGTGCGACTTTCCACTGCACTCGTGAAAGTATATTATTGTCCACCTCCAAATTCAGGTAGTCCACATATAAACCTCTCCCGCCCCTCTTTGCCACAGTTTCGCCCAAAATTATGTAGTTGTAACACCTTATTTGCGGACCAAGTGGGTCAATGGGACACGACAATCTGTAAAGTTGACACCCCACTCACATGTCAAAAATCCACCGCCGATTATTTTCAGTAAACGACGGAAGTCATGAGACCACACAACCCCGAAAATCCTATTATACGACGAAAAAAGTCTCCCCTTTTACGGTAAAAATTTGCAAGCAAGTTTGTGTAGTGCGTTTGAGTGCGCATGCTGACGGTCATTCCAGAGAATAGGGCACTAGTGAGTCACAAATTAATGCGTGTGTGCAGCGATTTGTTTTTTTGCAGTAGTTGGATCTTGGAGCTAAAATTATTGGCGGTTGCAGTAGACCACGAAATCAGAGACAGAACAATCACTCACATATCGATTTAAAAAAGTCCTTTAATAAAGTAAAACGTTTTTGACTGACTATGTGCAACCAGAGAGCTTGATTATTCGACTTTTACTGATAAAAGACGGAGCAACCAACCAGAGAGCTTAATTATTCGACTTTCAAAAGATACTGACTAATTAACGCATCCATAAAGTAAAGATGGTCTCTATCAGTTAGAACTGGACGTCGGCTTTGCTTGTCAGCCAATAGTCGCATAATGCTAATCAACAATTCTAACTACAAAACCCATTTTGTTTTCCACTACTTTTCGTTTTAACATGGACACCCAAGCAGACGTCACTCGACTGGCTCAAGAAGGTGAGATCAACCTTGAAGAAGCGGCTTGCTCTACTCATCGAGGTGGAAAGTATTTTTGACTCTAACTCTCCAGTGATCGACAGTTACAAGGAGCACGGCGGAAACAAGGCAATGGCGTCCATGACGAATTTATCGAAATCGACAACATCTAGTCAGAAATCGAGGACACCATGGTTTTGGCGTGAAATCAGGGGTAACCCCAAGGATGCGGTTTTCATGGGGCGTTAACAACCAATATTACATTTGGAAGAAGCACGCGCTAGACTTTGACATGAAGGCTCCAACATTCGAAAAGCTGATGCGGAAGGTCGGAGCCAGTGCTATACGCGACGTAAATCACGGATGTTACCATGCGCGAACAATTAAAAACCAGTTTTCAAACTACCCGTATGCGCTGTACGCAACCGATGTATAGTTCCAGCCGGCGTATCGTTCAAGCGGCAACGCTAGCGAGCAGTAGCGTTACTTTTCGGGAAAGTACAAGCAGTCTGGTTCCAAGTTGAATTGCTCGGTCGCGCATCCTGGGCGTGCGATCGATTTGTACTGACCAAGCCCCGTTTCTGATCTGACGATGTTCCTATCACCAAGCTATGCTCTAGAAGAGAGCTGGCGATGCGACTATCCGTGACCGTGGTGAGCAAAGCGACAAGTCAAATGTCTCATGGGCAGCGCTCGTGGCCGAGGTTTACCAGGGGGCGCAAGACACGATCAAGACGATCCAGCCTAAACGGCATTCACACTGAGTGGTGCTCGACCATACGGACCTCGATCGAGACCGCCATATCTCTTTAGATCGGGTCCTTGTTGAGAACTATTTTGGGAGGGTGTGCACTCTGTGGAATGTCATGTGTTGCAATTTGAAACGTTTAAGGAACTGGAAGATTTAAAGGACATCAATATCAATGTGGTCAAGATTTCATTTGAGACTGCTGAGAAGCTGGCCGCGAATGCTACTGACAAGTTCTCTCGCGGCGTTCTGTATCTCGTGATTCTTCGTGCATGTATAAGATTGGTGATGGGAAGGCAAACTAGGCGGCTCATGGTATGATCTTACGAAACAAAAAATTCTGCATGAAAAGTGTCGAAGTGCACTAGATAACGTACGGGTAGTTTTAAATCTAACTCCATACTTACCATAATAAAGTCGGTTATGATCCGAATTCATTTCACCCATTGTTCCTCCAAATATATCGATGTACCGTAAATGACCAAAAAGAGCGCTCTCGAAGTAACACCGTAAGTTTCCTCATTATGTTACCAACATAATAACAGTAACTTACTGTGACACTTTACATTTTAACACTTTGGGCCTGGATTTTCCGTATAGAAACCACCGATTTTACCTAACAGGAACGCAACCGATTTTATTTTACTCCTAAAGTTATCTTTCTACCCGACATATGTACGCGGATGTCGTCAGGAATGCTTTCACCATGTTATTTTTGGGGAATAATCGAAAAGGTGACTCAAGTGGTTTTGAAAATTTTAGCATGGTGTTTAAAACTGGTAAGATATGCTTCAATGACTAACTAGGGGGCAAGTTAGTTGAAGTGAAATCCCAGTAAAAGGCTTAGCGCCTTTTTGCCAGCTCCCGCCCAGCATTTGTCTTAACAAAAGCTTATGGAACAGTTGACGACACTCAAGAAAGCGGGTAATTTATATATAGGATAAAGCTAATGTCTTGTGCCTCATCAACTAATTAGAATAGATGATAATGTCCTCCTTCAAGTTTATTTAGTACTCATTCTTTTTGCATCGATTAGACCATCAGATTAAAGACTGCCACATTGATATATACCTGATTTTTTTTATACGTCAATAACAGAATTTTTAATCATTTGGTGCATAAATCCTATACGATTAACTCATAAATATACCAAATTTGCATAGTCGTAAAATACCGAGTCAATTTCGATCTTATCGAAATTAAACATATCATCGTGTGTGCCACACTACACTATATATTTAGGGAAATTATAAGTGTACATCACCCTGTACCTCACTTTTGTTATTCCAACTCGTTGATTGTGTCTGATTCCTGCTGTAGAGGAGGCCATTGAAGCGAAAGCAAAGCTCGCCCATTTTGAAAAGATGTGCAAACGCTCAAGCAGTAAGCTCATCCTCGTGCGCGACTGAGAGAAAGTATTGCCCAAAAACATTGCCGATAGAAGCTCATAGTAGTGATCCTTCACGTTCTTTACTCTTGAAGCGACCTGCTGCATCAGCTGAACAACCAGAAGACGATGTACACAAGAGACACAAACAGTATGTACGTGATGATGGTGCTATGGACCCAATCCAACAGCCACTAGTAACGCCACATGCCAAATAAAGCCCCTATACATCTCCATAAATAGAGCAAAATATGGAGCACTTGTACTTCCTTTGTGGTCTCGACGCACATCAGCCGGCAACGTTACTGTATTCATAAAGAAAAGCATGAGCTCAAAAGGTAGCGTGAAGATTTTGAAAGAGGATCGTAAACCAAGGAACGAGTCGCACAAAAATGTCGAATCTGAACGTCTTAATTGGTCGCTTGGAAGACCGCAATACTCAACAACAAGCTCTTGCAACTCTCCTGTGAGGCCTCGAGTTACGAGATAGTTCGCTCGTTGCGTTCACTAATGTGTCTTTCTCTCTAGCCAATCGTTGCCGCAACTAGATCAATCCTTGGTCAAGGAGATATACGTGCTGATCGAGAAAAATAAGGTCCTTTCTTCAAGATATTCAAAACGAGACTTGACAATTCTAACGCTGCTTTGGAAGAAACCCAATCGCTCATCAACTTGAGGCATGCTCGTGCTTGTAATTGCAGTGCTCTGCAAATTTCATCCAGCACAGACAGGAAAACGGCTGTCTCGTATTCTTTCATACCTTTGTCTTCATCGCCGTGACAAACACGCCAAGACGACGGAAGCGTGCGTAATACTGGTATCTGCCATTTCCTTGTACGTCCTACCGTGTCCTTCCTTCTCCCTTTCAAGTTTTCAAACCAAGACCTTTTCTCACCAAGAGCATGGACATGATAATGACCCCTCTTGCATCCATCTTGTTGAAGGAGACAACTGCGGTGGGTGAGGAAGCAATCAAGTGTCTTTGTAGTCTCCTACGCCCCGTTGCTTTTGATGGCGTCGCGGTCCCAGGCCCTGGTATCATCTTGGCTCATGCGACGCGAATTCGTTCATATATTAACTTTCTCCTTGCTGACACTATCGCAAAGATAGATCGGAGTCGACTGCTTGACTCATATTCTCCATTCTTCTTAGTGTTGCAATCCGCGTGTCAGCTCGCACGTGTGAAAGCCTCGATTACTCAACTTGGCGATGATTTTGCTCCATATATTGCGTCAGTCTACGAAGCGAAGTGAGGTAAATGTAACAAACGTGAGGTAGACGTAGCAAGGGGGTAAGGTACACTTATAATTTCCCTATATTTAAATTAGTTTAGTAGTGTTGAATTAGCATTTTTTCGTCAAAGTCACTACTTTGCTTCCTAAGCTCGTATAATATACGGAACTCGATTTGCCAACTTTACGTTTGTCCTTTTCCGCATTGTTATCGTTCAGCTTCCCAAACCAGCCATGGGATGAATATAGGGTTAGCCTAGAGCGCACCAAACCAAAATCTGCACAGCATCCAATCCTGTGCACCCAGTAGGGTAGGGTTGTCTTTATTGTAAAATATTAGAAGACCTGACATCCGAAAAGCGACATTACTATTTGTCAATGGCTAATAGGCTGCTCGTCAAGGCTATGTGACCGTGCATTACGACTACGTTGATGAAGAGCTGCCGGCTTATAGTGAAAACGAATCGAATCAGTTTGACTTGCGGTGGACTTCTACCCAGTTCCTCTATAGCAAACTCCGCAGGTCTTGCGCCGCGGAGTTTCAAGAGCAAGAGAGTGTTTATCCGATGCACGTGTTGATTATATCTCGTGGCGTTCGCTCATTTGTTTAATCAATTCGTCGCGAGCGAGAAATTGACCAAATAGGTCGACTGCCTTGTTCTGATTAA
>MIQA02011141.1:0-11270 GCA_001887855.2 Sclerospora graminicola | reverse complement strand
AAGGTTATCGAATAGAGGAGAAACCACTGCATTTATTCAGACTATAAGGAACATCAAGTCAATTGCAAAATTATGTTATCTTTGTCCAAAAATACTGTTCCCAAATAGGATACTTACTATTGCGAATGGGGTCTAATGGGGTACCATTACATAAGTGATATTTGAATAGAAATATCACAGTTCAATTTCAGTCGTAATACATGTTGTGAATATTGGATTATAAGTTGTCATAATCCACCTTTGAGAACAGATTCTGATATAATTGAATCTGACAAGTCATCTCATGATAAAAATATCATTAAGATCAGTTTTATACTACATGTCACTATGATTAGTCTAGGTCTAATTATACTAGTTAGCTCTTAACCACTCATAAATATATTCACTCTTAAACTTACCTTCTAGCACTCACGTCCCTAAGTGTATATATATCAATATATATATACTTAATCGATAATTAGTTAATACATTAATTACTTATCTACCTAGGTTTATTTAAAGTAAACTAAGGAGGACCAAATTACATTTGGTCCTACACAAATTTGCACGCTTCCTCATTGCAAGTTACAGTGTAAGCCGCGTGACAGCAGCCCTGTTACATATGCGATTGGAATCTCTAGATGGTGGCTAGGAAAGGGGTGGGTCGCCCCAGCCTAACAGGATGGATCCAGGTCACGCGTAAGGGTGGAACGCAGACAACAGAAATTTTGCACCGCCGAGACAAATTCCCACGGCAAGGGAAATGAAGGGCCTGCAGATCAACGAATTTACTGGAAATGAGGACTTGGGTCCAATTTCAAGGAGTCGGGCTTACGGATTATGCGTCAGATAGCTACGGCTGAAAGTGCTAGAGGTTTCCCCTGGAATGAAGGGGCAAAAGTGGATATCCTAAGATACTATTTGGGAGGAACTGCTGAAAAGTATTTCAACAAACAAGTCGCTACGTGGTGGGATAACGAACATATCTAATGCGATTATTGACACCAAGGAAGGATGCAAACCGGACATAATCCGAACATTCATTATACTGGGTTGCAGTGAGTGAGGCTGCGAGGTGCAAGGAAAAATATATCCTAAGAAGCATTCTGAAGTACTCTACACCCGAATTGCGCGACATTTTCTCAGCTTGGTATGATCCGACGCGACCGGACTATCCAAAGCACGCTGAAGAGCTGGTGCAATTTGCACAGTAGCTGGAACAAGACTCAAACACAAGGATGGTGAATCTTGACGTGGTAAACCAAGTGCAGAACAGGGAAATTAAGTGTGCTTTAAGTGTGAGAAACCGGGACATATCGCTAAAAATTGCAGATCCGAAGGCAAAGGGAAAGAAATCAAGGAACGAAGCGTAAATTCGATCTGCGTTCAGAATTATGAAGATAAAAAACCTTGGAGTGGATACTGGACAGTGAAGATCTGGTACAAGACAAAAAAATGCTTAAAGATGCGGACAGTTCGATTTAGAGCTACCACCTTTGATTATCGCTTAAAGGATCTGTGGTGCTGAGCATAAAAGCCAATGGAAAGATGCAACAAGTACGGCTCACGAACGTATATTATGCGAATACCTTGCTAAAAGATTATATCGTATGATAAGCTGGAAGAAAAAGGTTTTGTATGAATTATAATGGAGACTATAGGTATCGCGTGGAAAAGAACAGCGCAGAAGTGGTTTTTGGTGTGAAACCTTGGAGCCAAGGAAGAAACAGATTGAGGATATAATTTTTAAACAAAGAAAAGCACTGGGGACGACCCTTGAAGTGATGTTCAAAAAGGGTCACTGATGCATTTTCACACCCGCTTCGGACATCTGAATTTCGACACGATGGAGAAGATGGCAAGAGATCCCAATTCAGGGATCAAGCTGACAGACAACATTAGGCGCGATTGCAGTACCTGTGCGGAGGGTAATCCGACAAAATGCGTACAGGACAAGCAAGACAGCAGACAACACTTATCCATAAATCGGTTAGGTGGTGTAATCTGCAGCGACATAAAAGGGCTCATGACGCCTAAAGATCGCCGCGGAAACAGATATTTAAAAAAAGTTGTGGACCATAAGTCGAATTACTGTCGAGTTTTCGTGGCAAAAACAAAAGATCAAGCAGTAAAAATATTCGAGCATTTCTTGGTATATTTCAAGAAACGATTCGGGTATCGTACACCCATTTGGCGGTATAGAATACAAAAACGTCGACCTATTCTGCAAGAAAAGTGGTGTACGACGCCATGTTAGTAAAGGAGGAAATCAGGCGTCAAATGGAAAGTCCGAGCGAATGCATCGGACGATATTAAACATGGCGAGGTGCATGAAATTCGCGTGCGGGCTACCCTTTTACTTTTGTGGGGTGTGGTGAAATATGCGGCGTATATTCTGAGCCGCAGCCCTACGAAAGCCAATGCGAATAAAGGACATTGTCTTTGGAGGTTCTGACAGGAGCGTCGCGAAGCATCGGGGGCATAATGGCCTTCGGAAACTCGTGCACTGTTTTTCACGATACGAGGAAAACTCGCTGAAGCCCAGGACGGAGGTTGGAATAATCATCGATAAATCAGATGAAATCTAGTGTACCGCAGATGAAAAGTGCCAGGAGTGACTGTGAACATGATGGAGGCAGAATGGCGGAACGATGGAAGAACAGAGCATGGAAGGACAGCGGAAAACGAAGTGGGACAAGAGGATGCTTACATGGATGATGGAGTAAAGAAAGAAAACAAAAATTCAAGGAGATAAACAAGCTGCAGATAAAGATAATGGTAGAAGAGCCACATGCAAGTTGAAGAAACAACACAAGTCACGGACCCAAGTTGGTTGTGAGCAGACAGAGTGGGGGGCCGAGTTGCTACACTTACATATACACGAGTAAGATCAGACAGACTACTCAGAAGATGACTCAGGTAATCGTGACATTGAGAGCTAGCAACACAAGGAGTGAAGCTGTAGAAAACATTAGGAGTTGTGCAGTTCAGAGTGGAAGATGTAATCCTAACAAAATCCAATATGATTGGAGCGAATATTGACTTTGATGATTGTCATGGTCACAGCATGTGTTGAAACGGCCTTAAATGTGTGCCGCCAAAACATGGAAACGAGCACATGTGATGAGGCGACCTTACATATGTGTCGCAGAAACGTGGAATTGTATACACGTGATGAGCCGACCTTAAATGTGTGTCGTCGAAGCGTGCAAATAGATATATGATGAAACGGCCTTAAATGTGTGCCGACAAAGCATTAGTAAAACATGAGTGTGATAAAACGGCCTTAAATGTGTGCCGTAGAAGCACGGAGTGATGGGTATAACGTGATGAAGCGATTTTTAATGTATGGCGCTGAAGCGGTTGATATATATAAATATCACAATATTCCCCAGAATGTGTGCCTGAAAGGAAGGTGTTACGTGGGTGGGCATATACTGGAGAAGTGATAGAATTGATCTACGGTACTGCTTAGGCCATTTTCGATTGAGTTACAGTACTGACTGGATCACTTTCGAATGGGTCACGGTACTGCCTGGATTATTTCCGATAAGATTTGTCCAGGCCGGTGTGGGATTTTTTTAGTCAGGGTTGGTGTGAAATACACAAATAATTGAATGGAATTGTATGAGACAAATTCCCTTTCGAGAGTTGGAGATATTACATTTTCGGCAAGGACATCATAACAACGGGGACAACTCATGACGACGACGGGAACTCCGATCGACAAGAAGGACGAACAGAGCGCCGTAAGCGGCACAGAATCGTGTTCAGAAGGTAGCAGAGGGAGCTGATGAAAAGAAGGGCAACACAGACGATCACAGCGAGAAGATTAATGAAATAACCGCCGACAAAAGTTGCGTGGAGATCGCACCTCGGGAGGAGGTAAAGAAAAGGGGACCTGCTGTCACAGCCAAGCCTTGGACAGAAGCACAAGTGGCAGCGCTTAGAGATTTATTGGTAGTGCCCGTCAATAAAGGCGCGTCGAATGCTGAACTAGGTCGACAATAAAATAGTATTTGCAAGCTTAACCAGTGGCCGCTCAGGACAGCAACAGCGTGTAAACACAAGTGGATTGCCAAGCGGAAATTCGAGGTGTGGGATGAAGAAGAGATCAAGTATCAAACTTCGACATATTACGAAGAGAAACCAGTGGCTACAAGAATACAATAATGCTTTCCCGAATAATCAAGGGAAGCGAACCGTGCGAGCCATAGAATCCAAACTAAACCACAGGGTGAAAGGTATGAAGAAAGGTGATAAACCCAAGGCGAATAAACGAGATGTGGCACAGGCCGTGCAGCTTCGCGATGGATAAAAGAGGAAGATGATGCGCTTCTAACATTTAAGCGAAAAGGAAGTAAATGTTACAAAGTTATCGGCCAATAGCTGGGAAACATCGACGGACATTTAATTGGCCGACGATGTCACGATCAAAAGTGGCAGTTGAACGACGTATGAAACGACTCCGCATGGAGAAAGGAAAGCAAGACCTTTCTACGATGTATTGGGGAGAAGAACAAGAACAGATATTACAAGATGCCGTAGCAAAAAGAGAGCCGAAGTTTGCGGTATGCCGCCGAATGTCTAAAGACACTGGGATACCGTGGCAATTCATTCACGCACAATGGGTAGCATTGGCGGCACAAACTGGCGGGGCAGAAGAAATGAAAGAAACCGAGTCCAGTTGTGGCTCGCCGATCAACAAGGTGGGGGGGGCAAAGATTTACGACTACCTCGACCAGACGGATGGGTGGACACTGAGGGTAGTGCCAGTGAAGTTTCAAGTCACACGTCGGGAAAAAATGAGCATTCAGGTGACATTATAGTGGATTTGACTCTAGAAGAAGGCGAAGTAGAGTAGATGGAGTAAGCGCAACTAATGGAAGAAAATGAAGAAGATTACGAAGAGAAAGAACCCATTCCGGTTGAACATCTGTCCCGGGTGTGTGCTGCTGGGTTGGTACAAGAAGGGTGAAATGCCTCTGAAGGGATAGGTGATACTACGGACCAGATTTATGCAGAAACAGTGGAAGCTGAGTGTGGAGATGAACCGGATAACGATGAAGACGATGAAGACTTTTAAGAGGCAGAAGGGTCTGCCTTAGGGTTCGTCACACCTCGAGCAAATCAGAAGGGAACTATAGACTGCGAGCACGAACCCTACAGTCGTTTGTTATTGGTGGAAATAGTGTATTTTAGCAGCTATCCGCAGTTATGTATGGAAATGTCGAGTGAAGCAAAGGTCTACGCTACTTGAGGTGTATAATGCTTCCTTACGCAGTCAACAAGAATTGGAAAATTATATCAATAGAAATATCAGAAGTTATGGAGGGGACATCACGAAGCAATTTTTACAGTTGCGACAAGATGAGCAACCCACGCGAGTAACAGTGGGAAAGGTGCGATTGATGGTTGTAGCAGCTTTGTTGATACGGCGTGATCGATCAGCGTTAGCTGTGTTTTTACGAGAATGGGGGGGGCGTATAGGCCCTGTAGAGATAAACGTTGCTGCCTGAAGGTAAACAAATTGGTACCTGTCAACATTGGAAGTATTTGCAGGACCAAGAAGTATACCTGGATACCCATGAATCGAACGCTGATTAGTGGTTAACTATGGCACTGGCTGCCCATAAGGACGCTTGGTACAGCATTTCCCATGAAACTTTGATGGCTGCAGAAAGTACCAATCAAGTGGTGCAGTTGAAAGTGCCAAATTATGGAGTGGGACACTGTATCACAGAAAATTGGCCATATGATACAACAGCCATTACCGTGGAACATGTCATGCCGTTGATAGGTTGCCTATTATACATTCAATTATGGAACAAGTGGATGAACAGTGAAAATAAGCTGGGTCAGCTCGATCGTGGGACGCAGGAGAACTATATTCTTACAACGGACACGAATATGTGACTATGGGGCTGGAATACTACTTCCAGTGGCTAGACAGAGCATAATTCTGACGAACATACATATTCAAGACCTACGGGTATATGTGGATCAGTTATTCTGGGAGACCTAGACAAATATACTAAACCACATCCGACAGTTGGTCACTGTAGAAGAATTGTCAGCCATGAACCTCTTGCCTGATATAATACAAAGGATTATTGAGCCTTTGTTGACTGAAGAAAGAGATGAAGCAGAAGTAACCAAGACAATCGGGGGCAGGACATAAAGACATTGTGTGAGAAACCTTGATGCAAGATGGTAAACAAAGGGTTGTCAAATAAAGGTGTTATCCTGGCATGTGGACCTTATGGGTGTGGAAAAACATCTACCATTGCATCGTTGGTAGCAGCCTTTTGGGAGACATATAAGACATATCCAAATAAAATAATTGCTACAGTCTCCGAGACAAATGCGCCGTTGGCAAAAATTTACGGAAGTTATTGGCATCAAATATTGTAGAGGTGAACGCCATATTGCGATTGGGAACACCAAAAGGCGAAATGCTGGAGGCCGAAGATTGCAAAAAACGTTCCATCAGCGAGATCGAGCGAATGGAGAGAGAACGTTTGCGGACTACCGGATGGAATCGTCATAACAAGGCGGTTATGAAGAAAGCTTTGTATAATGTGTGGAGTAAAGCCCGAATAATCTTGGCCACACTATCTCAGCTGAGTCAACGGGAGTATCGCTCTTGCAATTCTATGATGGTATCAATGATGAAGGGGCGCAGACTTGCGAACTGACTTACTGCAAGCTTTACATCCCACAACTGAAGTGATGGTGGTCATGGTGATCCCTATCAATTATACGCCTATACACCTCTGGTCGAAGAAAAAAGACACAGCTACAACGAAATGGAACGGCGCCACAAACGAACTTGGTATCATAGGGCTCAAAGGCACGAAGCTCCAACGATTTGTGGGATCACCATGACAGCCGAATTTCGTAGCCGCTGTAAGATCACAATATTTTTGCAGACATTTATCCATACAAGATAGTGGATCGTGCCTCCCTGGTTAAAGCTTATTTGAAAGAATTGAAGTTGCCTCCAATGACGTGCGCAGAACGGGAGGAGAAATTTCAAGACGAACCGAAGAATATGGTTTGGGCTCAGAACACGTCATATGGATCAGTACACATGGTGATCTGGTATCTGGAAGTATGGTGGAAACTCATACGGATGAGCTTCAAAAATGCTATTGAGGTGGCTTTACCTTTGGAGAAAATTCGGCGAATAAATGAGACATTAAGTTTGGACACGGAAGAAGTGGTTCGACCAAAGATGCGAAGGCAGCGATATGGACAAACTAGTGATTCGTATTGCTACTAACCAAGGCAAAGAAGCTGATATCACGATTGCATCTATGGTTCAGACACATTCATTGGACTTTATGCAAGATTATCCTGCTAAATCGCTTGTGTCGTTAAGCAGGTCAATGCATTACCAATTTGAGGACCGGTCATCAATTCCGTGGACGATGACTAGGTGAAATGAGTGGCTTCAATCCACGATCCTGCAAAGCCACCAGTTCCACTCGCCACGTCTCCATCGTCGCCGTGGTCTCATTTGCATTCAGGAGCGATGGGTGTCAAGCGTGCGACGATCCGTCTGCACCGTAAGGTGGAGGTGATCGACTGGATCGAGGAACACGGTGGTGGCGTACCCACACGGGCCGTCAAGCACTTCAATGCCGACGGGTGGCGTCTGACCGGGAAGATGTGCCGCAGGTGGTACGCGAAACGTGACGTTCTTCGTGAAGCTGTGGCGGAGTCAAGTGGTACGGTGTATCGTGTGCCCGGTGCGGGAAGGAAGCCTGTCCTCCATGGATACGAGGCTGACTTGCTCGACATGATCGTCGAACGACGCGTTCGCAAGGAGAAGGTGACTCGTGCGTGGATCGCCGAAGCGGCCGTCGTGTTTGGTGTGGCAGACTTTGTGGGCTCCGACCACTGGGTCTCATGCTTCATGCAGCGCAACGGCCTATCGCTGCGCCGTACAACCAACCTGACGACGCTCAGCGACGACGACATCACCAGCCGTGCCGTTGCCTACATGAAGTTCTTGCAGGACGCCCGTGCGACGATGGATCCATCACGCACCATCTTGATGGACGAGACGGCTGTGTACTTCGAAGACCCGCGACTTCGTACGGTGGAGGTGACCGGTGCGCAACATGTGGTGATGAAGTCAACGGGTTTCCAGTCCATGCGAATCACTGCCGTTCTCGCTGTCACTGCTTCGGGCGAGAAGCTGACGCCTCTTCTCGTTTGGAAAGGCAAGTGCGAAACACTGACCACGGTGAACGGGTGCTGGGTGGCCCAACAACCACGAGCATGGGTTGACTCTTTGCTGCTGCTCAAGTGGATCGATCGTGCGTTCCCATTGCTGTGGATGGATGAACAGAAGCACCTGGTGTGGGATTCGATGCGGACGCACATCAGCGCCCCAGTCAAGGACCACTGTGCCAAGCGCAAGATCGACATGTGTGTGATCCCCGGCGGTATGACGCCCTACCTCCAGGCCGGTGACATCGGCATCTACAAGTCGTTCAAGGACAACATGAGCCCGATCATCGACGAGTGGAAGCGCTCTGAACACGTGGAGTACACGAAGGGTGGTAACCCCAAGCAACCATCGGTTGATGTCGTCACTGGCTGGGTGCGCCAGGCGTGGCGCAGCGTTCCACCAGAGGTTGTGAAGCGTTCAATCGCCAAGGCGGGTTTCAGCGACGACGTGAGCGACTGGCACATCGCCACCCATGACGTCTACGGGCAGCGATTCTACGATGCATGGCCAACGGCTGACATCAGCGATGTGACTCGCCAAGAGCTCGAACTTTGCGATGCTCTTGACGACGTCACGATCATTGATTTCTAATGGTCGCGACTACTGACTCTGACACGCAAAATAAACCGTCGCTCCCACTTGCGCTTGCTGATATCCCATTGCATAAACCTACCTTGTTTTGAAACTGGACCTGCGAAGACACCTTGATTAGTAACAAAAGCAAGCCCACATGTTCATTGCGGCGGTGGGACTCGAACCCAGAGCAGTGGCATCGGCTGGGCGGGCACAACACCACTGCAACAAATTCGAGGACCTGGAATAGTGGCCCTAACCGAATTGAAGACCGATGTCACAAAAAATTGGAAGGGAGGGGCCTCTATATATTTGTAGTCCGGTCTTATATTCGGTATTATCCGTTAGTTTTGGTTTTATGTGGCAGATGTAAATTATATTTTTTTGGGTTACCGTACTTCACAAAAAAACACCACTCAAAATAATCACAATTCCAGTTCTAAATTTGCGATACAGCCCCTATTTAGCATAGGGTTTAGGGCTACCATGTCTAAAACAACGGATACCATATCCAAGCCAGCTGATGACCCCGGACCCGGGGTCGAGCACAGAGAAGTTCAACCCGACGGATTGAACACACACAATGGGGATGACTGTGCGGGAGAGACCTTATCATCTCAAGATAAGGTAGGGAAGAGTCAGTCCGATTAGGGTCACAACCCGTTTATTGAATACCGGTTTGCAAACCGGTAATAATATTAGTACCAAAGTACCGGTACCAAATACCGAAATCGAACCAATGGTACAAAACACCTCAACTGTACCACGTACCGATATCTTATCGGGGGTACAACCGGCACACCACAAATCACCCCCACTTCCGATTTAGCGGACAGGGAGTTAATGAATGAGGACAGTGCTGGGATAGATGTTGACGCAGTTATGGACCCGGAGTCACTGGCTGCGGCGCTTAAAACAGCGTTACGACTTGCTACAAAGACGCGCCCACGGGTACAAGCATGGCTGGAACTTATGCAGGACCTATTTGCCGCAATCTATGTAAAAGTGAAGGGACCATTATCGCGATTGTCAGATATCGCTAAACGCTTTCCGATCTTAAAACCTGTGGAATTGGAGAGATTACTAGATTACTTTGAGATTATCGTCATGGAAAATAATAACGAATGGACGGTCTGGAGACACAAAGTAGTAGGAGCTGCACTAGTTGCTCAGCGTTCATCGCAAGGGTTCGAGAATATTCTGTGGAATAATATTGGTCAAGAACATGTTAAAAAGGCTGATATGATTCCGCCGGTCCTACAAGGATGGTCAACAAAAGTGGCTGGTCCAAGTGCAAAAAAACCGACTACGGAGAAACAACTGAGTGCAAAAATCTTCACGAAGCCGTTTCTATTTAAAACAGATCCATTTTCGGCAGTGAAAATCACTCGACTGAGAGAAGTAGCTATGGAAAGTTCGCACCGTCGAAATTGAGAGAAGGAACGGATGACGAATGGAGAATATTTCAAGGTCTGGTTGAGGGGCACATCATTGCCCGCCAATTGCTTTTTAAAGCGGATCATGAAAACAGATGAGCAAGTACGTCTTGTCCATACTATTAGAGCGCAAGTGGAAGGATGTCTTGTGATGGAATTGCGAGGCGAAAGCCCAATTTATGAGGTGTTTTTAAGTACGAAATGTATCCAAGAGAGCATAGCAACGGCAGCATCCACTAGGGGGACGGGCTCACCTGCGTTATGGCAGATGGTGGCACAAGTTAAAAATACCAGCTACAATGTCGGTGATCACTCCCTGTATTTTCATTTTTTTTACGAGAGAAATGGCAAAAAAATTACAGTGGTCCGTGTTCCCTTTCATCGATACGAACATTCACTACGCAATCTCCATCAAGAAGATCGGTCCCCAGGGAAAACAGCGTGGGGTGCTCGAGTAGATCAAAATGCGGAACAATAAGGAAAACAGCGTGGGGTGCTCAAGTAGATCAAAATGCGGAACAATAAGGAAAACAGCGTGGGGTGCTCAAGTAGATCAAAATGCAGAACAATATAGCCAAAACGACTTTTATTCATGCATCCTCAAGAATATTACTCGTACGATGGATTTATTAAAGTTAACTGTTTTCCTAAAGTCTATTCTTGGAATGAAATTTCAACTCGACGATCTTGACAAGAGGGACCCCTTTTCAGACACGTCGACACTTTGGGAGCTGATTGTCGAATCTGAGGCGTGTCCATCGGGTTTCGTACGCTTGACTACCTGTCGTACGAGTGACGACGACACAGCAGTGCAACGTATTGCGTTTGCACTGATTGCCTCCGTTACAGACGGTTTCGTCTCGTAATCGGGGCGTCGTGATAGCGCATCCGCTATCACGTTCAACTTTCCCGGTTTATATTCAACCGTGAAGTTGTATTCAGCAAAGAATGACAGCCAACGTGCCATTCTTTGAGAGATGTCTGGTGAATTCACGGCCGTGCGTAACGACGCATGGTCTGTGTAAACCACAAACGGTCTA